>DWNY01002309.1:0-11253 GCA_018250635.1 Telegonus apastus | reverse complement strand
CAAAAGTTATTACAATTTAAAATGGGCCCAACCGCGCCGCCCGCCCACGCGCCTGCACTACAGCTGTTTTATTTGATAACGTGTCATTTCATTGCTTTCCTATCCACTTTTCCTCTTTTTAAGTTTTTTATATCCTTTTTTTGTTTAAATCGCATATTTCTAGTTACGGTGTAACTTTCTCGATTTTATAAATGTTCTTGTATACTTATTTCTTCGTGGATAAATTAGGAGTTTCAAATTTTATCAGTCCAATATTTTTTATGACTTTTTTGGTCTTTTCAAATATTCTCATTTAATCTTATATCTATTTTACTTTTAATCTATTGGTATGATAAGAGATTTATATTACCTTACACTCATGTTATTTTCCTAACGCATATTGCATTTAATATATTTTTTTTTAATTCATCATTTAGCATTTCATATCATCCGTATTTCAATTTTTGTTTAATTTTTCAACCAGTTTACCTACGGGCTGCTGTTGAACGAAAAACGGCGTTCATCGAAATATTACATTTTAAACTGAAATACGTTCAGAACGCAGTGGACTGCGAGGAAAAATTTTTCAGGCTCGTTGATGCGACACAGGCGATAACATTTATAATCCAATCCGCGGCGCGCCCACGGGGCCTGCAGCAATTGAGTTCTGTTCGAAAATCTGGACTCCCATAAATCCAACGGGATAAAGTAACTACACAGTTACATACGTACTTGGTCGGTGGCCAAGTATAGACGCGCTGTAATTACTGTCTCACGAACCGGCTCTTAATTTGCTTAATTTACCCGAAGTCGCTCTTGCGAACTAAATCGCACGATTTAATGGGATATTTGAATGATGCGCATTGTCTTAAAACGCTCCGTCTGCTCGACTATTCCTTTCTCGACGACTTTATTTTCGCTAATCGCTTGGATTTCTCCGAGAAAAGCCGTTTAGATTTCTAGAGAAAGTCACAAATTGCCTAAAATCTTTCAATGTAATTAGCGGAAATTTCTTTGGGCGCAATAATGTTTATCGACCACAGAGAGTCTATTAACTCAAATGCCTACTTTGTCAAAGTGCCACTAAGTTACTACGAGTATATTGTAGTCTTGTAACAATTTGGCAACATACGAATGTACTCACAACATTTTAAATGTCTATAGCAAGCCGTTATTTCTGGATATATGTATTTCTAAGGCTATGTATAATTCGACGTAAAACTGGTAACGAATACTATGTTATATTTTATCGAAAAAAATAACTTACGAGTAGGTTAAACCACTTGAAAAGTTATTTAAAGTAGCAAAATATTATGCTTTTTCACCAAATACTGAAACATAATTAAGCTCAAAAATTACAAACGACAATTGTTTGCTTGCCATTGCAATAAAATCCACCATACGTTGTGCCGAAGCGCCGCGCCCTGTATTAAGAGCATGAATTTTATATACGTGTGGCCGAGGACATGTACATACCAAATATGAAATATTTTATATTTACGACTTTGTCCGCACGCGATGTCGACCAAGCATTGGGCACCGCGAACATTTTCAATTTATCCTCTTTTGTTAGTAAGGGCGCCAATGGATTCATAAATATCTGTAAAACTTCCCGCAATCTATTTTATTCGAACTGAAAATTCTTAAAGTTGTGGAAAGTGCTTTCCTACGGTAATGTATGGAAGCCACAAGTGAAATATTGGGGCATGAACACATCAGTATGTTCCTGTATTACATCATCGTAAATGTTATGATTTATTACGATTTCTTATAGACATATAACAGTAAACAACGATAGGACGCAATTTGGGCGGATTATTTTTTGTACAATCCAAATAACTGAAGCTTAACGCTACCGCAAGGCTTCGAGATATCTCATACAAATAATTTAATAGGCGAGCCCTTGCGTATTGTCATTGTAATAAAATTGCGATAAGGAAAGAAAACAGCCGCCATAATTAAAGGAAAGCTTTCGTCTGTTTTATTTAATTGCAACTTTTATACCTTTTAAATTCCGTAAGTCGGATTCCTACTACGTTGCTGGATTAAACCAAACATTAAAACGATAACTGCTTTAGTAAACCTGTTTGTTGCTAGTTATATTGAGAATAGTAACGAGTAATGTCCCGAAAGCAGTGATAAATAGATAAAGCGGTTTGAAATTCAGTCATTCAATCTTGGGGTCCGAGGTTTGAATACCAAGCACACTACTGATTTTTCGAAGTAATGTGCATACTAAGAATTGATTGTCACTTGTTTAGACTGTGAAGTACAACACCGTGAGGAAGATACACGTCTTAGAGTTCTTCAAAGAAATGGTTAGAGCAGTCCAGCATTGTGGACTATGTCTTAAATTTTTCTCACTATGAGAGGTAACCCGTAATTGGCTGTGGAACAGTAATGGGTTCTTGATGTAACTTCGTCATATTGGTATTAAGTTAGTTTAGTATTTCTGGGAACAGGCTGATATGTGACGGCACGAAACATGGGTTCCAGGATCCTGAGATATATTCGGATTTTACCAAAACCATTCGTACTTGAGGAAAAATGCCGTCTTCCGCCTTTAGGGAACTTTATATAGACTTGAAGTATACAAGATCTAGAAATTTTAGGCAATGTAATTATTACGACGATTTGAGAATTCCAGACGAGAATTTAATTTTAATATACCTAATCAACACAATCCTTAACCCATATCTCTGTTATACTACCAATTTACAATTAAGTAATTTACTTATTGAGGTTCGGTACGTTTGTTGATGGGATATAATTTTATAAATGAGTTTTGTATGATCAGAATCGAGAATAAGGCCTAGTATTTTAATAAAGGCCTAGATTGTTCTTTTTCGTTCCGAACGAAATGCTGCAGGTATGAACTCAATCAAAAATGTTTACCAACTGAGTAAGCCGGTCCAATATTTAGCCCCTACCGCTGACTCTCATACAAAATTCAGTAGAGGAAACGATTTCCACCAAAATTTCATGTGAGATTATTTTGACCTGCTATTTTCGTGTTATAAAACTTGACGTAATTTTGTTTACATGTGAAACAATGTTCGTGAAGTTAATGATTTATTTTTCTTTTGGTAACTTAATTTTTGTGAATTACGTTACAATTTTAGAGGGAAGAGGAATTAACGTTTAATGAAACGTAACTAGATAACGGAAAATTATTGTCTGATGTTAAGTGACGTCTGTAACCTTTAGCGTGCCGTTACCGTGCAACTACATACATGTATCCATTGACATTTACGAAAGTACAGTGTACTTTCGTAAATGTCTGGTACATTGCAGTACAGCACAGTAGAAAATGTTCAAAATTGTGTACATAAACGTATACATTGTTAAATACGGGAATTATAAAATAATGATTTTTATTAAAAAATAATAAGAAAATACTGCTTTTGCTGAAGTGGAGTGGGTTTTTTTTTATTGATTAAATTGGTGCATCGTAGTACCGCGAATGGATTCACTCACTGCGAGTAAAATCTTCTCGATATGTGTGTCTTCTCCTTTCGCAAGTATGTACTTGTTTGTTTGCTACTGGAAACCTTCCTCCTCTTACAAACGTACTTACTTATTATTAATATTTGTACTTTCGAGTTAGTTGATTTGATCGAGGAAAAAATATAAAACAATAAAAAGAGATAGAGGTAACGAAAAAATATTAATGTTTATACTATTCACTGCAATTTTACATTGACTCATTAAAATCGTTGTTCACAAATCAGTCAAAACAATAAAACGAAAGAATATTTTGCATTAAAATGGCAAACAGAAGCGTCGTTGATTGGAACAAACTTAACCATTAATTGAGTTTCCTTTATTTCAATAAACCCAGACGACTGATTCCTTGTTAATTGCCGGATTGCACAATGAGTGCAGAATCAGGTGCAGTTGAACGACCGACTGCAAATGCAAATTTAAAACTCACGGTAACAACAACGTTAAATGTTTACGGATTGAACGGTTGACCGCTTTTTACAGTTCCACGATCATTCACGCAGCATCGCCCGCGCATATCGCTCACGGTTATATTTTAGCAACCATCACTATGTTGTGGTAAAGAGTAGACTATGTCATTTAGTCTGAAGTTCTCTGTAAAATCTCGATCAAATAGGTTCAGTAGGTTGAAAGATAATCCCGTAGAAACAGATAGACAGCCAAATAAATGAATAGTCATGTGCTCAGTTAAAAAAATTGCTGAAAACAGTACAATAATTACGCCGAAGATATAATATTTCCTCGATAGCTGCTTAACTTATATTCTTCTTAGCGTATAAAGAAATAAAAAGCACATATACGCTTGCGCTCAAATCATACAAATTAAAATTGTAGATAAAATATTCACTACAATATTTTAAATGAATCGTTAATTTTGCTCTAAAATATTATTACGGTGACATTATCTCCCGGCTGTGATAATTAAAAACGCATTTACTGAAACCTGTTATCGGATGGCACTTGATCTAATATGGCCATCTCAATTACGTCAAATACACCGCCGTAATAATATACTTATTGATTGATTGGTATAACACTTGTATGTCTGGACACTTGAATTGGTCATGTTTATTCCATCTCCCTTTTATTTAGTGGTAAAGGGGTGTAATTTACATTACAATGTAAATTACATTAGAATGTTATTTAGCGTTCTTATTATCTTTACTATTCCGGGCCTAGTCGATTAGAAGTTTTATGAACCTTTGAAAGCCTAAAAGACATTTAGTATAAAACTTACTTAGTTTTATACTAAAACTATTTTCAGATTTTTATATGATACTGTTTTATTCAATTTGATAGCGAGAATATGTTATAAAATAACAGTTAAATGGATCCGGCATATTTCTCAGAGCTTGTTGAAGCCGATCATACTTTTGTCGTTATTATTATAAATTTATTTAATGCTATTTCATAGAACAACTGTATCTACGCTGGCCTCGCACGTCTATTGTTATTGTAGTTGTGCCTCGCTTATGTTGTCCGGGATAATACTAATTTCTATTGAATACTATAATAAATTATATCCTCTAATTGCATCTGGCATATTTCTCAGAGCTTATTGAAGCAAATCATACTTCCGACTTTGTTATTATAATAAAACGAGTTTCTTGCTTGTTCAAAAACCAACTATCATTTATTTTTCATAAATATCAAGAATTATAGATGACAGCAAAGACACATTAAAAAAAATATATTGTTGTTTATGATATCTTTCAACAGTTATTGTAACTTTATTTAATGCTGTTTCATAGAACAACTGTATCTACGTTGCTCTCGTACTTCTATTGTCATTATAGTTGAAACCTCGCTATGTTGTCCGGGATAATACTAATTTCAACAAGGAAAATGTAATTCAGTTAATACCACAAAGACTGCTTCACAGAGGAATTTCTCGAGAATAAATAAGGAGAACTTAAGCGTCAAAACCCACGAGTTAAATTAACTTCACTAATACAATTGAATTAAATATTGTGTAAAAGTTTACTTTCACAGTTATGACTTTTCTATTATTATATTCTTATCGATTTAAATGTTGATTATGTTTAAATATTTATTTAAAAATCGGGCCAATGCAAGTTACACAAAGCTGTATAATAGTTTTAATAAGTATAAGTAATATAATTACTTACCAAAATAAAAATTACATTTAATGAAAATTTTAATCGCTTACATATTAAACAGGTTCAAGTAACATGAGTAGGTAAGGGCTAAGTAGTCCTTCAGAGATAGGACAAATGTGTGGACGGACGGCGTAGGTTAAGAGTTCCTTTATGTACAGAATTCTAAAACTATGCATAGATAACAAATGTTCAGTTTCAATCACTTCGGTAATACCTAAGCACACCTAGGGTTATAGCGAACGTCGATGCCGAATTGATTAAGTTCAGTCTGTAATCGGTTTGACCTGCGAATTGAGTTCAGATTCCCCCCATCCATCATGTTTACGAACTAAATTCGTTTTCGGTTACGCTTAAAATTCGAACACATTCAACGATTTCCGGAGGTGCTTCGCACATTTCCTGTCGCCTAGTCGCGTTGTTGGTCCTGTGACGTCGTGCGCCAAATCCGTTACGACGAATTTTTCACGCCATTTTCAGGGTTCCGTATATAAAAAAGAATATGGGAACTATATTAGGATTACTTTGTTGTCCCTTCGTACGTCTGACATTCAAATTCTTTTAATCTGTTATACGTAGATATTTCAAGTTCAAATTTACATCAAATACCCAGGCTTATGATCTCTTACAGTTGTAAAAAGAACTTGTAAGTAAACGCGATCATAATAACTTTTATGTCGTTTATTTTGCAATGTCACAGTAGTCTCTAGACCTATAGGGAATTAATTGAATATTGATCTAGAATGATGAAAATTGTCAAAAAAAAATGTCATGTAGCACACGTAAAAGAAAAATCGTAAAACCGTAACAAAAAAGGTGAATTACTATAACAGTTACGGAACCCTCCGTATTTGAGCTCGACTCGCACTTGACCAATTTTTATTTCATCATAATTCCGTTTTCAATATAGCTAGAGCGTCACAACGACGAGATTGGTGCGTAAAAGTCGCGTAAACATTCGGGCGGTTGCGGAGCGGTTACTCCCGACTGTAACCGGTTTATGCCGGTTCAGAGTGTAAAGAGATAACGTTCTTTATGTGTGTAATCATTTTGTGTTACGACGGACTTCGTCGTTGGTGAGTGTTATTAAGGTTTTCTGTCCCAACAAGGTTCTACGCACAGATTTTAAAGTACGGAAATAACATATTCGTAGTATTCAGATAAAGCTTATTTATATACTGTTAACCGACTTCAAAAAGGTGGTTATAATACATAACCTGTATTCTCAAAACTAGGTATTGATCCGATTTGGATGAAATTTTCTTCTATTGAAAGCATATTTTAACGAGGATGGTTTAGGGTGAATACTTAAACTTAATATTACATTTCCTTGAAGTTGTTTTTTAATTTTACGAAACGAACACGCAATAAGTTTCGCGTTTCATCGCCGGCCAGACAGATATTCATATTCGTGTTTGTGTTTTCATGGCACCCATGATACAAGAGAAACTCCTACTGTGGGGCTATGAGTGTAGAAAGCATTTAAAAATGGGCGCATCATAATACAAAATACAACATGCTTAAATTCCCCTTTATCATCACGTACACCGCGCAACGCCTGTGAATTGACGCTGTATGATTACGAATTTAGGCAGTCACAGCTAATATGAATGACAACGGGCCGACCTACTCGACATTCATTTCCCTTGGCGCACCTCTCTTATAATAACTTACACGGCAACATCGCCTTAAGATACGAATATATGTAGGTAAGGGACTATAGGGAACAACTTAATATGAAACCGAAATGTACGTGTTGGGTAACTAACCACGCTTCCCGAGCCCCGTATAGTCAGCGTTCGTTAAGGCTTATTTTTTACAATAAGCGCTATCAAACATACGAAGCTCTGAATAGGATTAAATTAGGAGCAAAACAATTTTCGACGTTGGAATTGGCGGACTGCAAACATGTTTATACATATCTGATGAAGGTGCTGGCTTTGGCGCCCTATAATCCAGATACGACCCTTGAATGCGAGCGAACGAGCGGGTGGCCGAGGTTTTAGAGTGGCCCTTCAATCAGCCCTTCCTTGCGGGCATGCGCGGGGAAGGAAGAACGTGACGCGGGGAGGGGCGGCTACGAGGACTTTTGAGCTCAGGCTCTTTGACACGAGCTACTAGCGCACTCTTCAAGTAATGATTCATTCTGCTGATGACTGACGCGGCTAATGCGGCTGTTTCCCCCTCGTCATATTTAGTTAAAGATTAAGAGACACGAACTCATTTTTTTATTCACACCTTCAAAAGCGACTGTCAACGGTCACTCAAATTGACAGATTTTTTTTTAATTTGTAAGAACGAAGTTGAGACATCTCATCTTATAAACTGTGCCTTTCCGTTCAAAAAGCAAGAGAGCTCATCTCTTGTATAAGAAAATCAGAAATATTTTACCGTCGATAGTTTGTCTTAACAGACAAATAAACATCTTTACTACTTCTGTAGTAGTAAAGCTGGTTATACTTAATGGCATATTTGTTCTTGGAAAAAGATACAAAATAACGAATGCGGTGTCCGTGATGCTTGAGCGGAATCCTTTACAATTCCCGGAATTTGCCAATTATGCCAGACAATAACTATCATTTTGATCGCATCGTGGTGCTCAAACCTCTGTCCGATACTTAAGCATAGCTTAATCCAGTTCTCAGTTCGTCTTTGATCTAATCCATTGACACTACCAGTCTATAAACTGTATAATTATAAAGAATACTCTCATATTACTAAAGGCATACTAATAATTACAATCTGAAAGTATTTTTACTTTTGGCTGGACTGCAAGTATCATTTTCAGACTACTTTATTATGTCTTTGTTTCGTAAAAATGCATTTCATTGGAAATCTTCTCCCTGTAAGTATAAATGAAGTCTAAAGAAATAAGAAAATAGTGAGCGTTGAGTGCCTAGCGTTTTAAAGTAATATCCAATTCGAGTGATATTTGATCTTGCCTTTTATGAATCGACTTTTGCTTACAAAAATGTACTGAAAGATTCTTTGCTGGATATTTTTCAATATTTCCCGTTTGCTTCCATAGTTGAGAGCGTGCGTCAATAGAATATAATATATTCAGTTGATATGAGCTTGCGAAGGCGGGTCGTTATCATGTCAAAGAAACTATCGCATTACCGGACTCAAAGACCGCAGTTTGTTTGATGTCAGTCATGGCCTATAGATCTTACTCAATAAATTGGATTACAATCTCCTTTTTAAAAATGACAACATACTTAATAAACTGTCTACAGAGTTCAGGTACTTCGTGTGTTTTAAAACGTATAGTTTGTTAAATTTACTCTTTCCTTTGCACTTTTTGTACAACTTAAATAAATTTGTGATTGGATAAGGATTAGGATGAGATTTAAAGCCATTTAAAAGTGTATTTTGTAACTGATGCCCGCGACTTCTTACTCGGAAACTGTTATATAAATTGTACTTTCATTTAAACCCCTTAGGGGTGGAACATCAAAAAATCATTTCTTTGTAAGTGTCTACATCATAAACTGAACCTATTGTACAAAATGTATGGTTCTAGCTTTCGTAGTTAAGGCTCTATGATGATTACTTAAAAGTGAGGGTACAATAAAGCAGCTACATTAGGTAGCAAGTAGAGGTAGCTAGAAAAATATGCTTTATATTTTATGTTTCAGATTTTCATATACATATTATGTTTTATATTTCGTCAGATTTTCATATGCATATATTAATAACAAATACCCGACGGATTATAAACCTTCTTCTATTTTGAAGTCGCTTAAAAAGAAACAACAATGGCACTCTTTTCAATATCATTATATGTTACGAATTTATTATTGGTATGTTTGAAATGATTAATGCAACGAACGAGCTAAGAGTGCTCGCGTCCCTCCTAACATTTTCAGAAGTTCACAATTTTCCTCATGCATACAAGCAATGCGCGTTATAATGCATGCAGAGCATAACAGACACCATATAATTCATTCACCGAAGCTTCGCTAAAGCTGAAACACGGCTTTTTATTCTGCACACAGAACAGACTGCATTCTTGCTGCATATCAAAGTGTAAAATAGCATTTCCTTAATACATCTCGAATGACGTCGGAGTTTATGTAAATTATAATACACGCTCGGAATATTTCGGTTTGTGTGAAACGCTGTGGTTATTCGGAAAGCTACTTTTAGGGTTAGGTTCCAAAAGGGTAAAAATGGGAATGCATTACTAAGAGTCGTCACTGATCTAATAGTTAGTCTGTCACAGGGCTCTATCTTTTGAATCATAATAGAAAGACATTTAGTGTCATAGAATATTCAGTACCACAAAAATGGCTGCCATAACATAAATAAAAATATAGAGTTAAAATTTAAGTAACCATATAACAATAACGTATTTTTCGATAATTTACAATGCCATAACATTTATTACTGCATATAAACAAATATTCAAAATAAAAAATATATATATAAAATGGGTACAAGACCCTCCGTTCGACTCGCACTTGACCAATTATTTCGCATTCAAACCGTGTTCCTATTAACGGCCGGTCCCCGTTAAAGATGTTTCCGTAAGGAATAATACTTTGAAGATTGTTTGCAAGACTGATAAAGGGATTCTCATACAGCTACAAGTCCACGGTGCATATTATTTTACCAGCGACTTCATAGAGTGGTACTTTGTTTGATGGGAAATTTCTGCGAAATTTTATGAAAGCCGAATTATATCCGCTTGCTTACGCAACCGCTGTCTCATGTTTATCATGAAGTGCTACAAATACCTATTAACTTTTCCGTTTTAAATCAATTTTACTAAAGATATTGATTGATACTAGTGTAGTTCAAGTACGCCAAGTAAAGGTCAGGCCTTCTACGTATTACTTGCGTTACTGAAAATCCAAGTGATTTAGTGACGTAGTAGCCTGTAATAGGTAGCTTATTTGGTACCCGAGTACTCGTCTACGTTGTTGTGACCAACAAAGAGAATTCTAGTGTTACGCTATAAATGTGAATCTCGGTCTGCCTAGAACAATCTACAATCTAAAATTCCTTAAGGCAAGAATGTAAAGGTATCTCCTAAGCGTACTAGAACCTAGAGTGGCACTTACCGCTAAGTAAGCTCACAGTTAAACGCAAGCCCATTCACATAATATATATAAGTACGGAAGAAATTCTAAATTGTTACAAATTGTTTTTTTTATGCAAGTGGATTAATTTTTAATGTCGCCAAAGCTTCTTGTGCATTCGCCGCATTATGCTCACGATAGCATGAATACGATGGCGATCGTATAATTCTTATGTAAGGAAAAATAAAGCTAAAATTAAGAGAATCAACAAAAGAAGATAAAACCGGCCACGAATGCCGCAACATAAAGTTCTTAATTAACATGAGCGGTCAAAGTATTAATTTCACCATTAATTTTGAGTAATTGCGCGCGGGATTATTTAGGCAGATATTACACTTTAAATTTTATTTATGTTTTGTTTTTCCACATGTTTCCGTATCTACATTTAATTGGTGTAAACGCGGGTATTATGATGTATGAATATTAAAATTAATAGCGATATTAGGCAATTTGTTGGCTTTTTTTATGGTCGTGAATTTATTAATCATTTTTCTACTTATTCTTAATTAATTATTTTTCTGTTTCAGGTACGTAATTTACTTTCAGAATGTGTCCTTCCTTGCTGGGTT
>DWNY01002308.1:0-11254 GCA_018250635.1 Telegonus apastus | reverse complement strand
ATATCATTATTTTTATTAGATTACCTTTTTTATACATAGGTAATGTATCTAATACTAACTTCTGAAGACTTTGGATCTGGAGGTTTTTGTATCCAACAGTATATTGTTTATTCTTGATCACTTATTACCAAAGTTACAAATCTACGAAAAATGTAACATAATTGACGATTACGTACGTTACTGTTTTAGTGTTGCCGTTATAACGTCATCTATATTTTCTATGTATTAGAAAATATTCAGTACAAGAAAATATTACCATAATCATTATTGCTAGGTATTTAAAATTAATATTGTGAAAATAATAATAACTTCTATTCGCTACTATAAATAAAACTGTAAGTATAATATTAGATACGCGTAGTGTATACGCAAGTATCTATTTATCAGTCAATAGTGACATTAATTGTGAGGAAATTTCCTAAGGGCATTGTAAATGATAAATCATTTTACGGGCAGTTTACGTTATGTTCTTATCTCAAGTTTATTTATGCGAAAGTAATGGAATTTTTATACTTAACAAAAATTAACCGGGCTTATCACATAATTGTTTTCTTTGTCATAAAGACGATTATAATAAACACATATGATACTGATTTAATTTAGACAATAATTTCAAAATACAAAAGATCACTTTATCATGAAAATGCTTGCATTTCTTCTGATGCAGTCGTCATTGGATTTCATTTAGGGGACAAAGACAATGTTAGAATAAACAATATATTTATTGCAGACTTGATACACTTAGAAGGAACACAGGTACAGGTGCTCTTTTGTAAAGCATTCGTAGGTGTCAGCGGTTTTTTATTTCTCATCATTAGTTTGAGGCTATCGGAGGATAATTTTCGTCTACGATGCGTTGTCCAAGCCGAATAATTTCATTAATTAATACACTCAGGGATAGTTAGAGAGGGAAAATGCTATGCAGGTATATCTACACTACGAATATCTTTGTTAAATTTTTTATAAGACGTGAACTTAAGTATTTTTCCTAATATCAAGCAGTTTCAGGTCCTTACGTCGGAGTATTGTTTTTCGTGTGTAATTATCCGCTCAGTCGTCAAGCGATAACGTTAAGATAGTTAGGCTATAGTTTACCACGCTAGCCATACAACTGGGCTTATCATTGATTCACGTTTAGTTTATTTATAGAGCTGTTATTTGTTTGCGCAGGCTCATGCGACGTGTTCACCGAGCTCATTGGCGCGAAGGGCAAAGACGTTCTGTACATCGGAGACCATATCTTCGGGGATATCTTGAAGTCCAAGAAGATTGGGGGTTGGCGTACATTCCTCATCGTCCCGGAGCTGGTCCAGGAGCTTCACGTTTGGACAGACAAGTGTCAACTGTTTGCTCAGCTCCAAAATCTCGATATACAACTCGGTGATATGTACAAGTGAGTCTGTCTTCTATCTTGTTATTAAGCTTCAAGAAAAAATGTGGTCCGTTTGACCTACGCTGGTCGAAATCCGAATGTGCTTTTTGTGACGGTATGACAGGTTTTTTATGATGAAAAAAAAACGTATCAGGTAAATATTTTTATATAGGTACATAAATACTAAGACCGAACTACACTGGAGCAACATTGTAAAGTACTAAGATAAAATATACGTCATGGATTTAGTACAATTCCCATCACTGGTGGTTCCAAACTCTGTTCGGTGGGAAAATGAGCGAGGGCTTCAAGAACTTGATAGGGATAAACGAGAGAGCTTCATGGAAGGAGGAATATAAGTATACATTATTCTAAGTCGAAATTCGGCAAAAAACAGGTCCTCCTAAATAGTCACAGTTGTACTTCAATAGCACTAAAGATTGGGTTGCGGGGCGGGGGTTAGGTTCTGCTATTTTTGAAAATGAACCTCCCCTTTTATTATATTAGGTATATGATAAATTGAGCGCCCATTTCTGTTCCCATCAATAACAGGAACCCCCACTTAGCGACTGCAGTCTAATAATACAGCGGTGTTGATTACTAGATTTGCTAGTTCCGGCTCGTTATAATATGTTTCGACATATGTATAAATATAAAATATTTATTTCTTTAGCAATGCGTTTTACGATATCTATAATATAGCATATTGGTATCTACTCCAACTCATAAGTTACAAGGGCGTCCCGCTTGTTTTGTGAGTGAGTCGAAATAAATCGATAATTTGTAATGCTTGAACGTGTAAAATGCATTGAATACCTACGCCCTGCGTAGCAACTGTTGTGAGGTCGGACGATATACATACATATATTGATTTGGTGCCTGCATAATTATCCTTGTATGCAGGAAGTTTAGTTTTCGAAAGTGTTTACCGGCAATAAAAAACTGAGTAGGTTATTAGTTTGTTATTTTGATATCTTTGTACCTACAAACTTACTCGTGTGGAATGTAGCCTTTAATTTCCTTATTAGTCGTCTTATAAGTTTTATTACACTTTGATATTAGTTTTTTTTTATCCATTGTGCATACGTACCTACTTGATATTTTATTAAAAACAATAAAATTATATTATGATCAAGTACAATGAGTATGATCTGATTGAGGAGGTACCACCGTCACACCTATTTCTAGCTTGAAGCAGTTCTTGCGTTTCACTTTCAAATGTAATGTCCACCTTCCTTCTCGGGAGTAGCAACACTTGTGTGAATTACTTCACATAGCACTCCTATTCTGTGTGGAGTTGCTTACAGATGTCAGTATGGGTGGCAGTGATCAGTTCTTATCAGGGTGAACTTCTTGTTTATTTGCTACTTCGATTTTATAAAAAAAAAACATGTAGGCTCTTTAAATTTAAGCGGTTAAAGGTTACCTTGAAAGTATTAAAATTTAAAAACCTCTCGCTGATATTTTTTTTATTTTACTCGTTACGCGTAATCTTTGTAATTTCTTCCGATCATCGGGTCATATCTGATTGTCGTACCTACTTTTGGTCGTGAATTTTAATGAGACACTTAAATCATACCCTGTAAACACTCATAGACCCGTACGAATCTTTGAATCAGAGAGTCGTTTCATCGGATGGTTATAAAAAAATTACTTTCGGTTAAATATTAAACTTTAATAACAACAACAAATTAGATCTCCTGATTGCAACAAATACAAAAGACAAATGTTGATCATAAACTTTTGGGGTATTTTTTCGTCAACAGGGATCTAGACTCGAGCACAAAGGAAAAGCCGGATATATCGAAGCTAAGGGCCTCCATTCGCGACGTGACGCACAAGATGGACCTCGCGTACGGCATGCTGGGATCGCTCTTCCGCTCGGGCTCCCGACAGACATTCTTCTCTTCGCAGGTTAGTAACGCATACGAACTGCAAACACTTATTCGATATTTATTATTTATAAATTTGTTATTACTATCGGGTCACGTTCGTCCTTCGCGGGGTCTAGGGTTTCTTTTTTGCATACATTGTAGGAATGTGCGTACATAGCGCCGCGCGGTTTGCCAGAAGACAGTGGTGAAGAGTAGGTATATACTTCTCATTGTTTGGAGAGTTACTTAGCGAATTGTTCGGAAATATTGAAATATTACATTATAGTTAATATATAATGTATAATGGGTTCACTGATACGCTCCAGCTCGGTACAGAAGGTAAGTTCTCCTCGCAGATCAATATAGTACCTAGAGGAATCGCTAACGCAGATGATACCAGGAATATACATTTGTTTGTATATTTCCGTAAATCTGGGCAACTTTTTGTAAACTATAAAAAAAAACGATTTTAAAACAGTATACCTTGACTTTCGAAATCAATAGCGAGTTTTGAAAGGGTTACGTTTGATCTAATAGGATATTACTAAATCTGGATATTTATAATGGAGTACTTTTAAGATAATGCATTTTAATGTGGCAAAAATGAAATCTTATTATATTGTTTAAAACATTACTAGAGCGAATGCATACAGTTTGTATGGTAGGTAATATTTTGTTGGCCATGTAACATTATATCCGAATGACGGTCTGAGTGTTTAACCAATAATTACGTCACTAATGACCTAACATAAACGAAACGGAAAATAAAATTATTTTTAGAGTTATTATCAAAACAAACGAACTACAAGCACCATTTTAATTCGTCGTTTGCTAACAGTTACCATTAAATGTCAACGTTTGTATTTCGTATTAAATAAAAAGCAAACTATAATTAAATCGATTACTATAAAATGTATTTGTTTGGTTTGATGCCAATTTCCGACTTAAAGTAATGCTGGTTAATCTTTGAAAGACTGAAATTGTTGAAATAAAAGTACATAATGCTGATACAATATTCGCTTGTGATTTTGGAAAACGTGAGTTATTTAAACATTATGAAAACTAGTAACCTCTTTTAATGTGATAATGTTTTGGCCAATTTAGAAAGTTTCAATCGGTTTTGACGTGTCGATATAGGAATGAACCTACAGAACTTTATAGAAAGCGACATAAGTTGAAGGTTGTTACCGTTCTAAAAGAGTTTTGTGAGAAATCTGCAATAAGAGATGGAAGTAGCAAATGAGCATGCAGCCCACCTGATGATCACAGACCCATTATCCTTATATGCCCAGAGCTTTAGTGGGTTAATGGTTTAATGGGTTAAAGATTCTCCAAATATGAATATGGACATAAGGTCAGTATCCCAAAGTCATTTCCTTCAGGTGGACTGCACGCTCGTTTGTTGCTTTCACATTACAAAATAAGTATATACATATATATATTGTTGTGTTGCAGGTGGTGAGGTACGCAGACCTCTACGCGGCGTCGTTCCTGAACCTGATGTACTACCCGTTCTGCTACATGTTCCGAGCGCCCGCCATGCTGATGCCCCACGAGTCCACCGTCGCACACGAACAACGGTTCACCGTCGACACTCCTACCATTGATCGGTTAGTTTATTTGAGCTGTTTTTATAGGAACTGCTCCTTATTATCAACGAAGAGTGAGTTAGTTCATGTTTATTATATTGGAATATGAACACGTTATCGAATGGGACTGGTGTGGTTTTTCTGTAGGGAAGTGAATTTATTGATCGATTCGATCGATTTTTCTATCGGTCAGTTTATGTAAGACGATATTTTTTTTTTTTTTATATTACAACTTATAAAAATAGAATAAGATAGAATAGTGGTATAAAATACACTAGCATGAGGCATTCCAACTCGGTCCTCAGGGTTAGCAATTCGTCTGTGGGTAAACCGAAATGAATGTCTAACCATATCCATTATTAAACGCAACTAACCATCGCGTGGAGTACGTGGTCATTTCCTACTTTACGTCTACGTTTAGAATCTGCCTAACATTTAGTCCAAAAAATCTTTGAAATCCTCATGTCTACATATAAAAAATATTGTCCATTTCTTATTTTTATAGTTCGAGGCATTCAAGCAGCCAGCGAGTCTACAACCCAGTGTGCATTACCGAGGACACCTCAGAAGATACGTCCAATACTGAAACTACTGACAACGCTAAAGACATCAAGGTAAAGCATGATATTATCTCATTTGGGTAAAACCTAAGGGCGTTCAGTGAACGGCACGATAAGGTATTTTTACACCACGAAGAAGTATATGAAATTTAAAAAAATATTACATACTTCTGATAGGTACACCGTAATTATTGTATCTACAATTATTGGTAATATACATAAATTAAAGACATTCAAGATCTTTTTATAATGGGTGCTGGTATATTCAGAACGCTTTAAGTTGCATAAGGTTGGATATATAGTTTTTAATATGATAAATGAGATTTGAATTTAATAGACTACGTGGGTTAGGTTTTAGAAATCATATCTCTTTTAGTGTTCATTTTTCAGTTACGTGTGTGTGTGAAAGATTTATGTATGTTCAGACGTCGTCAGAATCTAAGTTCTGAATGGGTGCTTATTTAAATTGATGTGTTAATGTTAAAGTTTTGTCCATCATGTATATATTATACTTGTATATAAATGTCTGTATATATATATTTGTTATTAAGTAAAATGTATGTATGCGCAGGCGCAAGGTTCAGTGCCTCACGTGCGGCCGGAGACCCCCCGCCAGCTGACGCACACGCACGATGAAGATTGCTCCGACGACGAGGAGCTCGCTAAGAATGCGCAGAACAAGTAGACAGAACTGTCGTACACTGCGTGTGCGCAATTTGTATGGTCAATTACGACTCGATAATGTTAATGTTTAAAAATTGCCTGTCTGCGGCTCGGACTTGAGGTATATTGGAGGGTTTGACTTGGGTGGTTACTACGAGTAATAAATTAGAGATACAATAAATACACAGTTTTTTTTCTTGTGATAAATTGTTGTTTTGAAATTGTATGCACTTTGTCTTTAAAAACAGCCTGTTCGTAAATATATATAACCAGTAACATTATTATATCTATTTTTTATAAATTAGTTTACAGATCTATTGCGATTAATTAATGCGTTGTAGTACATACGTCCCACCATTGTTATATACAATATAGAGATAACCGCGTGACACCGTGATACGAGCCGCGACTCCAAAAATAATTGTTTATCCATCAGGGATTTGGATTTGTCATTCTAATAGATCTTCGCACTTGATCTAATTTTACGTAGTGAGATTCGATTGATCTGTTTGAAGTAATAAGTTAAGTCCCTAGATATTTAACGGTATGATTGTTATGTAGGGATTTCGATTGTTTGAAAATAAACAACATGTTAAAATTGAGTTTTGTATTGCTTATATGTATACAATTTATTGCTTTGCATTTGCATTATACATTTTAATAGTGGATGTTATACAAAGTCACTTAATATACAAAGGAATAGATAAGGTATAGCGCCTAATAAGTGTATTTTTCTTTTTTCATATATAAAAAATTGATAGATTTGCGTTCGAGATGATTATCGTGTGATTGTTTTTTAAACTGTTCATCAAATAATTTTATTCGATTTAAAGATATGAAAAGTTGTTATGAAACTGGCCATATGATGCTCATTGAATACTTATTATTATTTTCCCTACCAGCTTCGCGCATGTTTCAGTTTTATATAGATTTGTTGTTGTACCAAAGACAAAACAGATGTTACGTGGTCTATTTTGTCTTTGGTACCCTTGTTGAGAGAAATGTATATGTATACAAATTTGAATAAAGTGAGCAAGCTCATTTCATTATGAGCCATGTCTACTACATATACTATATATCGGTTAATATGCCGTTTTGTTTCGTATTCCAAT
Source organism: Telegonus apastus (assembly GCA_018250635.1). Lineage (NCBI taxonomy): Eukaryota > Metazoa > Arthropoda > Insecta > Lepidoptera > Hesperiidae > Telegonus > Telegonus apastus. Next base: position 4,084 of record DWNY01002308.1, on the reverse strand, counting down.
TATTGTTTGTTACACGGGAGGTAAATATATTTGAGAGATTGGAATGTGATAAACATTAATCTAAGATTGTTGTAATGTCTGGATATTTTTTTGTTATTATTCTATTATATATTATGTAAATATTAAGTTTTCGTTGTTTATTCCAAATTTTATGTTCTATTGCTGTTCAATCAACAGTCAATAGTAATTATATATTTACTATAATGTTAAAAATGTACTTGAGTAAAACATATAGTTAACTTCGCACGTTGTCCAAATAGCTGTTTTTATGTACTATGCACTAAAGTTTTGAAAAATGTTGACTGACCGATGTTGGCATTATATTTTTATGTACGAGTATGCATGTAGCTCATAGGTAGAAAGTATTGTTCATATTAATATGTAAATTGTTTATAAAACATATTGTGATTGTAAATGTAGCGATTTTTTACATATTTTTTTACTTAATCACACAACATCTAGCCATATAATAGGATGCAATAAAACGGTTAATTAAAATTATATGCATTTTTCTCTACTACCATATACGTATACCAAGGTTGCATATAGACGTAAACTATAATAACAAATCTTCTAAATACTCCTCGAACTCTTCTTCTCGAGTCTTTTCTTCTGTTTCCTGTACACCTGTAAAATAAAAAAGTACATTATCATTTGTAAGAGCATGTAGTCTGCAGACCATCTGATGGTATGTACTGAAGGACACTTGCACCTAACCACAGATAAAGACTAAAATATTACCCGAGTTTGCTATCCGCGAGGACTACCTCGCGGATTGTGAACTCTGGTCGGGACGCTTCTAAAATAATATTTCCTTTACCACCCTCAAAGTAGAACACAGAAGCGCTTGGCGCTGTTAAAAGGCCGAACTAAATACGGAGCCTTTTGAGTCGAATCACAAAGAGTTTTAACAGTTCTACCACCTTTAAAAGCTTTTACTACCGAAACTTGAGTATTGAAAAACAAAATAATAAGTTTTCAGTGGACTGGAAGCTAACCTTTCTTCCAAAGGGAGTCTTCCTCGATAGTTTCCGACACATTAGAACTCAACGATGTAGAGGGCTCCATGTTATCAGGAATGGGGTCAGCTTCCGTGACGTCATCACTATCGGTATCTTCCGTATGTTCCTTGCTTTTACGTTTCTTCTTCTTCTTCTGAGTCTTTTTAAGTCTTTTTACTTCTCTCTTTTTGGACCTGTAGTTTAATTTTTCGGAGCATTCAGGACACAAACCTGCAAGGATCGGAATTATTGTGTTATCAGCGGACTTTTACATTGCAGCTAAGTAAATATACATAATTAAGGGTAGGTAAGCTCTACTATACAGCTATAAAGGCGTAAATGATTTTTAATTATGTATACACTTTGGGTGACTTCTAGTGGTAACTGTAGTATTATTAGTGAATGATCTCAATATGAGGCGAAGAAGTGACGTGTCTTTGAACGGCTTCAGGTAGAATCTCTGTTAATGTTATTGGTTACAGATGTCCATGGGCGGTAGTGACCATTCACTTTCAGGTGGACATGTTCGTTTGCTGCTGCTGAATCTATATACATTAATTCTATGATATGAATAGCGGATATTTTCGTAGATCGACTATGACCACCCATGTTTTTAATACTAGTAAATATTGCCATTTCAAAGTTGAAAAAAACTCTGTGGTTCAACTTAGGGAGGCGTCACGTCTTTCTGCCTAGTAATAACAGAGTTACAGTTGCTGTATTCTGGTTTCAAGGGTGTGGTAAGGGAGACATGCTTATCCCAGATGTTAAAACTTAGTCCTCAGGATTGAATACAGATATCAATGAGCATTAGTGCCCACTGGCCATGAGATGAACTGCATGGTTGTTATTACTTATATATAATAAAAGTATGTAGTAGTATAGTGTTATGTTGATTTATATAACGATATGAAAATGCTAAGGAAATTTCAGGTAGTATACTAATCCTACGATAATAAGTGACAGTGGCTCATTTTAAATTTTGCGCCCTTGAAGAAGAGGGTGTAACTTATTACTTATACAAATGAACCATACAGCATATTGCGGTTCACTGCGGAAGAGAGGCATCCCTTTAGGTTTCTACCAATATTCACCGCCTAGCATACGTGTTGGTGACCGCGGTGGGTATTAAGGATACACAAGAAGACGCTGCTTCCCATCTCCTAGATTTGTTCTTTAGTTCCCTTCTACAACATCCACGGGAAGAGAGGGAATGGTACTTATCAAGACCGACACCACACGTCACTCAAAGAACAGCATAATTAAATTGGTGCAGCCAATTTACACACTTGGAACTTACGAAGTTTCACTAGTGCATTCTTCTTCTCCCTACCCTCGAGGTACGCGAAGTTGACTTCCCAAGATTTGAGGCCCTGGTCGCTGTTGCACCGCTTGTCTCCGCATTGGAACTGCCCTTTACCTAGAACTACTTCTCTCTCGACACGCCATCGCAGAGCTACCTTAGATTTTACGATTAACATTTATTTTAGATCAGGAATGTGTGCATAATTAAATCTCGGATATGCAATCTGTACATGTGTAGGCAGGCGTTTTAACCTTCTTCGTAGTAAAGATAGTGTAATTTACTTGCATTATATGAATACCTATATTGGCATGTCAAGAAGGTTAAACAACAATACGTACTACTCCACAACAAAGTTTCAGTATGATAGGTTAATGAAAGTGGCATTTGATTAACTATTAAAATAATGCCAATAAATATAAATAGCTTATATGAATAATTCAACATAATTGTGGATATACGAATTACTAGCCTCAAATAAACTAATAGAATTAATGATTACATGATATTTAATGAATGAATTAATGATTTTAAGGTTGATAGTTAGGTACCTACTTAATGAATCTTACAAACAAAATTACCATCACGTACTTATCTGTAGGTAAGTGCAGTTAAGCCTGCATAACGCAGACGGTGTTTAAAATACATTTGGAATGTGTTCCCAAAGGTCGAAATGCGGAATCAGTGTGGGGTAAAAAAAACTGAGGCAGATGTTTGCTTCTGTGTATAGCGGTGAATGAACACAGCGTTATATTTAGCCTACCAAAAGGCACTACGGGTATTGTTAAGCTCCCTGCAACATCTCACACAAAGGAAGGTCTATGGGGCAAAAAAAATGTAATTCGAGTTTCATAGGGGAGCGGTCCCCATCTCATCGAAGGCTAGGGGAGAGCAATAAGCACATAAATTATCTTCAACATTGCCTTTAAAAATAAAAACGGTATCTATACGAATGTAAACATACAGAATTCCGGTTTTGCCGTTAGGAACATTATATAGAGTATATTATTATATTTATGTTTTAAATTATTATTATTACTGGTTAGACAAGGATAATGTTGTAAAATGGTAGACCGGAAATTCTATTAAACTTTAGAACAAAGTGAAATAGAACTTACTTTGTTTTCTTTATATCTGCTTAGGTCGCATATACAGTATTCTTTGAAGAGTTTGTCATAGTATTTTTTAGCCAATTGCTTCTCCCACGTGTCGGCAACTTCATCGTCATCCCAAAGAAATTTATGATTTTCACGGATAACGTCAAGGTCCGTTCGGTCTCTGGACGAGTCCCGTTTGAGAGATCCAGTCGAGCCCTTGGTATTGAGACTATACACGTTAACTAAGTACTTATGTAACTCATACGGATTTAGATTACGCAACCTTGCAGACATCGCTAGCGTAACCTAGAACAAAGGGAAAATGACCTATTTAGTCAGAAATTTAAATAAAACATGACTTGCAACAAACAACTCTTTAATAAAATCGACAATTATTACATTTTCCCCCATAAAACAGTTATATTTCATATTAAACGGTTCTTAATCTAATTGTCATGATGAGTTTATAACAAAGTGCATTTTTGATAAATAGTAAAAATTGTTGTTCCATAAATAATATGTTTACTTTGTGCATGAGTTAATATCTACTCTGAATATTAATGTCAGTCTTGTAGATTTTTGTGTATTTTTATCATTTGGCTCAACCTTATTACTTATTTCTATAAACAATTCATGCAGCTAAACTTCTTAAAATTTAAATATAATAAATATATTAAATTGTA
>DWNY01002307.1:0-11255 GCA_018250635.1 Telegonus apastus | reverse complement strand
ACCTATTTATTCGTTACTATACATATTGCTTATTATATATATGTATAGGTAACGAGGAAAATGTGACTTATTCATAATAAGTTTACGCTAGATCGAATTCAACGTACAAATAATAGGTTATGCATGAGCGAAACAAAAATAGTTCGTTATTATATTTCAAACACAATTGTCAACCATCGTAGCGTGGATTTGTTATAAAAATATGTCGATCGATGGGTGAGCGGCGCCCGCGGCGTCCCATTCAGAGCGCCCGACGATTTCGACGCATTAACACCTATTACGACGCACCCTTTGTCCTGTGCACTTCACGCAAAATACACTTTCCTTTTTACTGTTTATTGTTATCGTTTGTTTCGAGGCGCAAACCGTTCGGCGACAATGCCAGCCGGTGCGGCCCGATGAGCGCTTTCAAGTGTCGAAAAGCGGTAATTTGCTTCATTCACATTGTTGGGGCTAAAAGTCGGCCTTTGTCGACACTTGACGGAATTGGTGGCGTTTAGATTCGGGAGGCAATTCGTGGAGTGGACGCGTTTTATCTGCGATTCTCGCATCGCCGGACGCCTAATGGACTCCTTGTTGGATGCGAATTTTGTTTTCGAGTAAATATGACCTAAAATGTTTTAACCTATTTCTAAAAAAGACCGGGTATAAAGGGGTAGGTAAGTAAAACATAATGAAAAAATAAACCTAATTTCTTGAATGTCTATTTCAAGTATTTTTAGAGAGTTTTTAAAGTTTTATATTATTTGGGAAGAAAATACACTACATACACGTAGTATAAAACAGCTACCGATTAGTTATTAGCCGTTCTATACCTTACTAACCTAACTATAAGACAATAATTTTTTTACATGTAGATAAGTGGATAACAGAAATATTATGTTTTTAAAAAACCTCCTCCTTAGAAGTGTGTTAAAAAGTAGGTACATATAAGCGTTGACGTGGAAGCGTCCCCGGATTATGTTGGACTTTTACACCCTTAAACTCCCTTGGTCGCCCTCCTCAGCGCTACGTAGAAGTCTGCGGGAACTCTATCGAGTAACAACCGCAGCCCTCTGAGCGTGCTCAATCGGACGCTGCCGAGGAGAGCAATGATGCTTCCAATACCTTCGGGTTCAGGTGCTTAAAGCGGTATGCCACACATACCATCAATCCTCTCGGGGTAGCTGACTGGGTGGTTCGAGCTCCCACCCTTGCCATCCCCAACCCCGGAAGTCCTCTTTTAGTTGCCTCTTAAGACCGGCAGGGGATACCGTAGCTCTATTCTGGTCCCGAGACTACAAGGACTGGTTATGTAAACAATAATACAACAATATAGGTATAAAAATAATGTATAGGATACCGACCAAATTTCTGATACGATACGTTTATATATACATACAATTTCAAACTGCAGTATCCTATCAGACAATACATAATGTTATTTACATTTAATCAGAGTGGCTGCCGGCCAGGTGTCGGTAACAATTCAATTTGATTGATACATTGCCTAAGCGATGTAGTGTACTACTAAGACATGTAAATTGTGATTTAGATAACACCTCCTAAACGTATATATACGTATACGCAATGTTCATCTAATGAATTACTAATTTAGGATCTTCAAGAAAAACAGAAATTTATCTTTAATGAACTAGACGAGAGTCAATGACTCTTGGGGAAAATGTCCTTCGTTGGCTTCCCATTCATAATGTCTGGAAATAATATCTGTTAATTTTAACTATGACAATCCAGTTTGGACCAGCTACAGTGTTCTGTTTGGAATACCTTAGTATTGCCTGCAATTTTAAGTGAGCCTGCTGGGCATTAAAGGGTCTTTGGCCTGGATATGTGCCAAGTAACTAAGGTGGATGTAAGTCATATCCACCAATACAATTGCATGATTTACAATTATATTTCATTTAATCGAATTATCTACTTGCTGAATGTGACATCCATAACTTAGCTAAGGCTATTCATACACTTGAGAGAGGCCCGAAGCTTACTTTACCCTGTTGTGCCAATGAAGCAAGAAATCAAGCAGGTAAAAGTATTAATGATATTGCTTTCCGTCAACTCCGTACGCATAAACACAAACCAAGATTATAACTAAATAAGTACTAGTCATTACCCATTAACAATTTCTAATTACCCATTACTAATGATAAAATTTTCCCTGTTAAGTAGGTATTAAAAATGTTGCTTTCCGTAAACTCCTTAAACGCAAACCAAGATAATAACTTAAGCTACAAGTACTAGTCATTACAGAAACCAATGTGAAAACATTACCTTGCGTACCTACCAATTTACCTATGTTACATCCGATACAACGCGTCAGAGACAACAGTGTAACATAATACCAACGAAAAGGGACACTCGAGTTCTATTACGTAACATTGACCAACACTCCAAACAGGATAGGGTGTGCAATTTAAACTAGCAAAACAAATACCCTGAAGAGGTTGGAGAGACCGCCCGCAATGATTCGCACTCGTAAGGGTTGACTGTAGAGGAACGGTGGAGACAGATGTTAGTGGTGTTTGCTAACATTGGTCCAAAAGTGAGGAGGAATGTGATACGGGGTACATTGTTCATTACAAGTATTGCTGCCTAATTGCAGCAGCGCTTAACTGCTGTGTACTTGTTTGTAGGATGTAGTAAGTCAGAGGCGTTGTGCCTAGTCTCAGTCAAGATCTAATGATAATCTTTTCTTGCTTCATATATTATTTATATAGAAAACATTAAATGTGAAGTTTACTAATCCATAGTTGCCCATCGTGATGAACTATGGCCTAAACTCTTTTCGTTCAGAAAGGAACTTAATAATCACCCAATAAACTCAAGACATTTCTATTACATAAGGTACTTTCCACCTATGTTGTGTGTTATTAAATGATTTATTATTTCTTTAAAAAGTGCTATTACTGTGAATCATGGAATATGTAAGTACATTGTAAGTTTCTGTGTATTGAGATGTCAACATAGCAAAATATCTCGTTACTACGGCAGCCAAACAAATATTCGAATCCCGCGATATCCCCTAAACCGGCAGTCGGTAATCAGCGGGCTTCCTTGGCCCGCGGTGGCAATTAAATGTGCACACGCCAGTGGGTCTCAATGGCCCGCCAGGCCCCGGCCCGCCAGCCCACGCTCCACTAGCGCACGTCACAATCGCCATTTGATTCGCTAACTCGCGTATTATGGGAGCCGGATCTGCCATCCCGATTTTCTATTCGCATGATTATTCGCGTTGGCAATGTTTTGTTCCGCGTTTATTGGAATGTAAACGCAGAAAATACGTAATTCTTCGTGAGATAATGTTTTAAAATAATAAGTAGGTATCTACTTACTTAAATTTTGGAAATCTTGTAAATTTTGGTAGGTACCTACCTACTTGATGAAATCTAATATCATTACTGTCTAATGTTCTACTTACCTGCCTATCTATTCATTAGGTACGAAAGCTGTCCCTTTACATTACCCTTACATTACCCTTGGTCCTTCACTACATACCGTCCTACAGGTGAAATATACCTATTTATATACGTACCTAATAGGTAGGTACATTCACCGGACCTCTTACTCCCTTTAAAACAGGCACTTAATTAATAACCCACTTTGACAGATTTTTCGACTCAAAATAATCTACCTAAAGTTATGTATTAGATTTTCCATTATTTTTACAAGCTTTTTAATTATTCTCTTGTATTTATTCGTATCATTTGAAATCACGCAAGCATGCACTTGTTCTTAGTCTATCATAATAAAATTACATAAATAAAATGTATCGCAGTCCGATTTAATTCACAAGTGTTTATCAACAATAATAGACCACCGTGTCGAACTGATAAAGGTACCTTTCCAGAGATTTAGCTAAGCTATAGCTAAGCAACGAAAACCCACCAATAGGAGAACTTGATTTTCATTGCTTAGCTTAGTTCTAAGGGAAATGCTATGAGTTGCATGTGAGCTAAGAATCGCGATCGGTCTGAGCATATTGTACTCGCTAGGCTTTGCAGAAATGATCTAATTGTTTTGAAGCTTATCTTACACCTGCTTAGCTATCTAAGATGTTTACTTTACGAGATGGCGTACTTCGCTCGCTAACATGAAGAGTTGTATCACGGCTTCAAGCCTTTGGCCCACTTATTGAAAGAACAAATATTTTCCTTTCAGCTAAATATTCATGGAAAAAAGGACTGTATGGCAGTTCATATGAATAGTAGTTGTGAAAGCTACAGCTACTGGAAGAAACATATGTGCGATTTTTTTTAATTTAATGTACTTATCAAGCATACATACATACTTAATTACCTACTGAGGCTCTATCTGAGCCGATCGCATAAGGTTGCCACTCCTGACGACTACGAGTGAAATGGTCGCCTCATCTGTAAATCAGCCGGCACATAGAATTGTTTAACATTTAAAGAAATATGGCTGTGCTACCTCTCCGATCAAACTATACTGGATTCCTCATTCTGGGTCTGGGTGTTTCTGTACTAATTTTTCCGTCTATGTCATCCACGACATTCACGACAAGTCGTGGAGTTATAAGCGTAGAGCTTATAAGAATAATCTTTTTATATCAACAGTGTAAGCTCAGCATTACGAAAACCACACTTAGAACATCGATAGAGGTTTCTATGACAACGTTGTTATTTTGTTAAACAAGTTCGCTTTTTATTCGGTGATCAATCCTTTCGAGACGAGAGCGGAGATGCCTCGCTGTTTGCTTTGCTACGATATTGTCAATAACCGACCCACACATATCGTATTCAACAAAAAACACATGCATGATATTATTAATGCGTTAAATGCTCCGTCGTGATGGTCTTGTGAAAGGAAACACACAAACACAGTACAGATAGATGTATATTGCTGATTTTTGAAGTTATGTGCTTGTGAAAATCGTCACTTGCTTAAACTGTAAAAATCTCATGAAGATTATAAAAAACCCATATGACTGAGAGTTTTCTAATAATTCTACAAGTTTTTTTTAGTGAGAATAGAGAACTGGGGACTTTGTTCTTGTTTTTTCCAAACGACTGTCCGTACGTGGCAACCGGTCACCAGTGGCATAGATCATGCTAAAATATGCACCTAGGTAAGCACTTTTTCTTACATTACCTAAAAACACTAAGGCACAAAACTGCGAAGTAATCACTTACTCCCAATGTTATTTTCGTTTTCCAACAATTTTGATGACATAAAAGCACGTCACCTTTGTATACCCATCCCATATCACATGGCGTGAAGTTTTGAAACGTAACTGGTACAAAGGAGGTCCTTCGGGGAAGCTGTGGAGTGTTGACTCGGGACAAAGGACGCAAACTCGCGCGCCACTCTTCCACAGATTATTTTGAAACTCAGTTTAACGAGATGACGTTGTCGTTTTTCGTATTTTTCGAAATCATAATCTTTGGTACCTACCTATTTTTAAGCAAAAAAATAAAATATCGTGGTCTGCTCTCTCAATGAATTGCAAACATTTGTCTTTCTGAAACAATCTTGTAAACTACAAGCTGTACAGGTATATCACAAAATGAAGATAATGAAATAGACTATTTTTTGTACCTAAAATCTAGTTCCAGCTTAAAATAAAAGTGAAGAACTGGAACAGTTGCGCATACCTTCTTATAAAACAGAAAAGTAAAGCCGACAGCCTCCTAACTTAAGCAATTAAAAAGCATACAAGAGAAAAGATCATGATAAGTATGCAAATCTTATTATATATAATACATTGTAAATGAAAGAAACAGTTGAAGTGGCCATAAACGCAGTCTCGTGATCAAGCTCCGGGGAGTGTTTGTACTTGACCTGCCTTCGTTAACTCTTTGAGTCCCAAGCGTGAATCACAAAAAACATTTAGGTATTATTCGTCCAACTTAATGTATAGTTTGTGTATTTAAGAAAAAGTTAACGTTCTTAATTTCCGTCTGTTGTTAAAAATAAATATAATAGGTAGGTAATATTTATTGTCATTCATCTACAGTTACGAAGTTACAATCAATTTAAAGTTCATAAAACAAAGAAGTACGGATTAAATGCTAAAGAAGTACGGTACTTATTCATACATTTCAATCTGCTAACTTTTTTAAGTTAGTGCAACTACCGGGTACATGTAGCCTTTAGCCATATTCATAGCCATATTCTACAACACAACTCTGCTGCAGATTGGTAGAGTAAAAGCACTATTACTAGCTACCTCTTGTTTCCAAACCACCCATGAAGCCTCCTGCAAGGCCTTATAGGTACTCATACACATCCTCGTATATTTTCTATTTCCTTGCCTTACCGACACAAAAGTAGAATTGATGTGTCTACGTAATAAATGCATGATTACTTACATAAAAGTAGAATCTTTGATTCTAAATTATCACCATTTTCCTAAGTTACTTGAATACTTTGTTTTGTGCTTATATATGATATCTACCAGCAACCACAGAACAATTATGTCAGTAGAAAATATTACCAACAATAATAAACCTTCCTAAAACCATGTCCCGCATCAATATTTAATTTAAATATTTGCTCTTTCATTGTGTGCCTCGCATTTCATAATCATCAGATTCGCTGTTAGATATTTACTTTCCCAACGGTGTTATTGTTTGCGAATTCCGATAAATTCCAGGTAAATTCACCTTCGCGCACAATAAACACGTTATGTAAACAACACAAACACATCAAGGCAGCTTATCGACGCGAGATTTTTATAATCGAGGAGACATGGCTTCATCCATTACGTAAGCAAAGTTCAAAAAACTCGGATATCAGTAGCACATTAATGGTCGAAAGTTTTGGACAAATATTTGAACATTCCAACTCAATCGTAATTACTGAGTTGTCGCGGCGTACAAAGACTGGTAGTTGATATAACAGCATTTATTTATCGTGGCCGAAACAGAGGAGCTCATTAGAAACACATCGGGCTACATGTGTAAATAAATACGCATGGAAACGACTCGCCCAAACATCTTCAGGCCGGCGCGGGCGGGGATACTTGCTTAAGAGTCGCTTGGACATTAACATCGGAAAAAATATCAAATTAGTAATTTCTTACGATAATATTAGTTATCGTAAGAAAATAATAATCAATACAATTCAGTGAATTTGCAGTGATAGGTACTTTTATTGCAGAAACTCGGTTAAAATCTCTGCAGAAACTGATGTACGGGCCCTTACTTTATTTTTAGTAAACTTAAAGACGAAATAATGGATAGTGCAGTGATAGCCTCATGGTTTAAACTCGGCCTTTCAATCTGGGGTCCGAGGTTCAAATCGCAGGCACCTCTGATTTTTCGAAATTATGTGCGTATTAGAATTTAATTATCACTTGCTTTACCGGTGAAGGAAAACATGGTGAGGAAACCTGCACAACTGAGAGTTCTTAAAAAAAAAGTTCTAAAATGTGTGTGAAGTCTACCAATTCGCTCTTGGCCAGCGCGGTAGACTATGGCCTAAAAGCCCTCTTACTCCGAGAGGAGACCCGTGCCCAGCAGTAGGACAATGATGGGTTGACGACAACAATACATACTACAGTCGCTACATTTATTCTGAAGATAGTTTGACGAAGTTATTATTTCGACGCTCGGTGGTTCAGGTACTTACTTATAAATTATATGTCCAGTAGCTCTATGCATAAGCTTCCCGCACCAATGCGTAGGAGAGCATTGACAACAACGCAGGAGCCGTTTCGGGTTACATCTCATATACAGCGCAAACAGAGACACCAGTGCGTATCGAATATCTACGCAGGGCTTCTAAGTACTGGCTGTAATTGACCTATCTCATGAAAGCTTATATTTTTCTCTTACCTTAGGTTACAAAAGGCCAGTAACATTTTCCACTGTGTAATCACAGAAAGATTGTTTGTGTGAAATGAGTAGAGAGATCTACCTAGATCGTAAATAGGTATTCCTACAGAGGATCAATCGGAACGTACCTTAACCTAACCCTACGTCTCATGCATGCATTGTAACTGTTGCGCTGCACAGTTTATTCAAGGATCAGTAAGTCCCAAGAAAGGTCTGCCCTTTACCTAAGGACAACCTGTAGGCATATAGACAGACATGAAACATATTCCTAATTATTTTGAAATGAAAATGGTGCATAGACAATCGATATATGCGTATGCCATATGCGTGTAGCTTTGACATGAACTAAAATTTACAAATAACTTAACTACCTAAGCATTACTTACTTCAATAATTTTCGATAATAAGCTGAAAATGTTGTAATAAATTACCAACAAGCATCTAAATCGTTAAAAAATCGAAGTGTTCTTTTGAGTTATTTCTTGATAATTCCCATTCAGTGTTGATCACAAGCCTTTGTCAAACGAAAGACAAACCACTCGAGCGTTGATTCGAGTGCTGGGTCCATTTCAAGCGTCCATCTCCGAGTGATCACTTGGAAATGGCTCTGTTTGTCCCCTCGTCTGTTTGTCTGTTTACTTTTACATTCTTTTAGTTGGAGAGGTTCGACCTGCCATCTGACCCTTGAGCTTGCGGGTACGCGTTGTGTATAAAAACGGGCTGGCGCACTGACTTCTAGATACAATTTGTGTTAGTAAAGTGGTTGCTTTCATTCAGATCCTTAACAAGATACTGAATTAGTCTTGTGCTTTAGTAATATTTTAGAGTTTACTAACACTTCATTGACATACGCCTTTAAATGGAGATTAAAACATTAACAAAAATAAAAATCTCCCAAAGACCACGTACTTAATTGCTTTTCATTATTGTATGTTATTATGATGTCTTCTATAAAACACTTATGCAAAAAGTTCCACCTTATAGATTACAAAAAAACATCTTAGCCCTATCCCACAGAACTATTTCGACTATAGGTACACCGTACAGAACCCTAACATACCTACCGATAGTGTTGTATAGTTCAAACTGTAACTGTATCTATTTGGGTTGTCATCAATGCTGTATAGTCCCATATTCATTCACACCCTTTATAAATAAATCTGCCTAATTCTAAATTTTGCTCACCGATGATCGATATTAGACAACTTCTAGTAGACATAAATGATCAAATTTCGATCTTTGGTAGATAAAACAATGGATAAATTGATTAATTTATATCTGGGGTACACTTTATACCTACCTAGGTAGATATTATACTTGGGCTACTTAAAACTATAGATCGTTTTCCTTGTAAACGAAGCCGCTATACCGACATATAATTGTTCTTCCACGTTAAACTAGAAGTTACATTTATTTGTTAAAGATGGAATAGTTTTTCGACATTTAAACAAAACAATGTAATATGCCTACTACTATGAATACGAAGTGCCTGCAACTAGCCCCTAGGAAGGCAATTTTGAAGCACGTAGAGAGTAACTGACGTGTGCCGGATTGGATTAGCCAAGGTACTATGCAAATGTTTGAAGCAGATATACTTTTAGTTTTGGTAAAGTTTATGCTGCCATTAAATTAAATGAATTATTTCGTCATATCTAATATGCTACTAGCCAAAAATCTTTACCTAGCAATGAGATACAATAAATATATTGAAGTAGATAACGAACTGGATAATGTTTTGAATTTATTCGACCTTTTGATATCATTCAATTCTAAATCTTGAAACGTAATGTAAAAGGTTTGTCAAAAAAAGTTACGCCTTTTTTAAAATTAACACACACTTCTGTACATCAAGTGACAGAGATTGTTGAGAATTAAATAGGTTCTTAGAAAAATAAAAATCCGACTCCTTAAAAATAATTAATTGAAAAGGAAAAAACAAGTAGATAATCAAACGTGCTGCAGGTGATAAAAATCGTAGTACTGGTAGTTTTATCTGAAATTATTTTTTTTCACATCTGTAGTCTGTAGTACAATTGATTGTTTAAATGGCATCCTTTCAACGTACAGCAATAATGAGAAACTGCATCAAAATTCATGTAAAGTAATCTCCAAGAGACCCATAGTCCGGCGATTTCCCACTACATAGTGTAATTGACGTTGGTACATATACGAGTATCGTGCTGGTTCCCGGAATACTGAAAATGTATCGCCTCGGGCGCGCTGTTCGTGCAGTAATGTTTATCAGCCGACCTTCTGAGTGCTATTACTTGCAAGTATTTAAATTTTTTATACCGGCTCCCGTATTTTTCGAGAATAGGCCAGAAAGGGTCACCCTGTAAAGTCGAATATTTTTGTTAAGTCTCGTGAATGTCGGTTTAGCTGTGGTCAATATTATTCTTACGTTACGTTATATACATACGAGTTACCGTTACATACAAGTTCAGAAAATGGTATCTACACAAAACAGTTTTCGTAGCGCTTAGTAAAATACGCGCCTAGTAAATGACGTAGTACGATTACCTAATTGCAGTTAGTTAATGTACGACGTAGCTCCTACCTGCTCGTCAATATGTGATCACGCTAAAGACCAAGGGATACCAATAAATTTAATACAACAATGTGATCTAAATTATCACTTAGTGTCAAGTGTATTTTGCAATATAAGGACTATTGTCATTCTGCTAGTTACCTCTATAACATAACCAGAGAACTATCTTAAAACAAAGACCCGACTGCTTAAAATGAATTGACTTCGATACCCATACTGATTTAATGCCCAAATTATGATATTTCTTCTATTTATCATATTTAAAAATTGTTAAGCCTATGTTACTATGACAACTGAGATGATTCAAACGACACTTGTACAGTCGAGCGTCACAAAGAAATGGACATACGTACCTAGAATCATACGCTCAAAAAACACTACCCTCCTTCTGACGCAGTCGGTTAAAAAGTAAGAAAATACCTACATGGATTTTCACATGAAAAATACCTTTAACCATCAAATACGTCTACACCGGGCTCAATGACCATTGCATTCGAAAAGATTCAAGACTGTTTTCCATACGTATCCTTATCACTTGTCAGCCCTTTGTGCCGTGTCTACGAAAAGCGTGGTAACACAGACCGAGCCACGCCAGCTTTGTATGAAACGCCTTTGCGGAGCGAGCGCAAATTAGACTATAGAATATTATGGAGTAGCAGAGTTATAAATATGTGTATTTTTTATTTTTTTATAAGGTAAGATCTGAGTGGCCACGGTATTCGTATGATCATACGGTTCCGTTCCAGATTCAATCTTTAAGTAATAAAACATCTATGTATATGGTGAATTGATCTTTCATGAATTTGGGATATGTCTTATAATATATCCCAAATTGATCACAAATTATAGATATGAATGTGTCTATTATTTCTTTAATTTGGAAAATATTTGTATTAGTAAATACAGACGTATTC
>DWNY01002306.1:0-11257 GCA_018250635.1 Telegonus apastus | reverse complement strand
TAAAAAGCCCTAAATATGGGTATCAAATGAAAGGGCCGATCCTTTTCATGCTGAAGCTCCTACAACATTTGATGGTACGGAACCCTCCATGTGCGAGTTCTATTCGCACTTGGCCAATTATTTTTTGTTTTCATGATAATTTGTTTAATCAGTATTCTTGTAACGATTTTGTTAAAAGCAAATATAAGCAAATATGTCCTATTGACATTTTATACTTACTTAATGAGGAACTGAAATGAAAGGATAATTATTTTTTAAGATAATAAAAAAACATTTCTAAGTCCCACTTTCGACGAACGATTTCCGCGTTTTAATCAAAAGATTTCGAAAAACCGGCAACGCGGTCTTTAATCTTTCACCCACTTACCAGAATCCTACCTAGAGCCTTGTACATATAATAAAACTATCTATACAGTGCGGTTTCACCCGCGTTTATATAATACATAAACATAAGCTATAGCCGGCTCTAATTTACTCCACTGACGACAACAGACGACTAGCAAAAGGGCCATGGTTTATGGGTTTTAATTTTATTGTGCGGAACCCTAATACTTTTAAAAAAATTAAAGTAGCCTTACGCCTTACACTATCATTTGCAAGTGAACTCCTCGCCAACCGAGCCGTTTTGAAGATTACCTCAAACAAACGGACAGACATCAAAATATAATTAGTTTTTATAACTACCGCGTATACCATAAATACATATAAGAGTGACTTTCATATGCAACTTTTTACTAAAGTTGTTATCTGTACATTACAAACAGACACTTCAATTTTATTTATTTGTATAGAAAAGTCGTACGCATGGTAATTTCATAAACTGGTTTCAATAACTGTAAAACGTGTTTCGTGAATGGATGTCGCAAATCCTGTGTCTGATCGCGGCCCCGTTATTATCCGCGCTGTTTACATTTCACAATGGTGTCTAACGGATGTCAATTTAGCCGCAATAAAGATATTTTCGAAATAAATATTGGACCATAACATAACTTGCTTGTACGGCATATGAATGATACATAGTTTTGAAGTTGGTAACTCTGTGGTTCGACTTATAACAACAGTGTAGCGCTGCTGTGTTCTGGTGTGGTAAGGGTATACTTATCCGAGACGTTCCATTAATTACTCAGTAACAACGTATCTGTGGGCAAACTTAGGTACGACTCTGATCTTATCTGAGGTTAATTACAGATATCCATGGGCGGCAATTCTTTCCCCGCAATATGTACGGTTCCGTCTAAAAAATAAATATATGTTATTTCAGACTATAATCCATCATTATACCAAATTTCATGTAGATACGGTCAGCCGTTCTGAAGTTATAAAGAACCAATCATCCATACATAAATTCATCCTCACAAACTTTCAGCTTTATAATATTACCATTAAAAATGCTTTAAAATAACACTACGATATCCCTGATTTACGATTGCCATGAAAACATAAAAACGAATATACAGACATCCAGATCCAGAACAGATGTTTTAATTCATCTTTAAATATCTGTCTGACCGAGGATCGAACCAGGAACAGCGTGACAGTCACGTATTGTGACTAATCCGCCACGCGTCGATTAAAATCGTAATTATAAATTTTCAACTAAAATATTATGAACATCAAAATTCACTAGTAGTGACTGTTCAGCGAGGTCACGACGGGACCAAGGTAAACTTGGTCATCCGACTGTGTTTTCGAGCTATTAGTGTAACAAGTGTGCAAGTGTCTACTTACATGTGTCTACATGAACCCACTTTTACCTGTACATACATACATACGTGTCGGTAACATGCAAATAACTGCACTTATGAATACTCTCTGAAACTTTCACATTAGGACCGCGTTAAGTATGAGTCACCTTTGGATTTTTATTACTAGCTGGTACACTCGGCTTCATTCGCGTTAAAGAAGTAAAAAGACATACATTGATATCTGCCCGCAATTGACATTAACGCCCGCGACGGCGGCCACGTGCACGTGGAGCTCGCGCTAATTATTTTTGCAGAAAATATAGTAGCCTAAGTTACGCTTTAGCTATTAGCTATCTTCCAGTGAAGGTCCCGTCAAAATCGGTCCAGCGGTTTAGAAGATTACTTCAACCAAAAAGACAGAGGGACAAAATAATGTAATGGTATATTTGTTATAGGTACCGTGTATACTTTCATATGCATTTAGTAAAAACTTGTTATTTTGACATTACAAACAGACACTTCTATCTTATTTATGTGTATAGATTAGCTGTATCCCGCGATTTCACTCGCGTTTAACATGACATAGCTATAAACAAAAGTGACAGCCGACCCTGATGTACCTTGACAGCAAATGTTAAACTATGACGGCGGTTTATGGGTTTTAATATTTGTGCGCGTAATTCAAATTATTTTCAACTTAAGGTAGCCCAAGTTACGCTTTATACCATCCGCTTTTACTAGTGAAAGTCCGGATAAAATTGGTCATTACGTTTCGAAGATCTGGAACAAACAAACAGACAGACAAAAACTTAACAATTTACGTCGTGTCATGTACAAAGCTGGGCATATATACATCTTCCTTCAATCATCATTAATGCCTTACCTCAATATAGCGTGCGTATGTTTTCTAAGTTTTATTTTTTACCCGAGTGCGTCAGAAGGAGGGTAACGATTTTTGTTTTTAAGATTATTTTATTATAGATTTTACGGTCTAGACGTCTTGCCTTCCATGTCCTCGACAACCCATTACTGTCGCACTGCTGGGCACGGGTCTCAAGAGTGAGAGGGGCGTCGGCCATAGTCCACCGCGCTGGCCAAGTGCAAATTTGTAGACTTCACACACATTTAAGCACATTTTTATTAAAGAACTCATATGTGTTTCTCCCAATGTTTTCACCGTTAAAGCAAGTGATAATTAATTTCTAATACGCACATAACTTCGAAAAGTTAGACGTGCCTGGGATTTGATCCTCGGACCCACCGATTGAGAGTCGAGTTTCAACCATTAGGCTATCACCTGACTTTGCCTGTCAGCTCACTTAATACTCTGTTTTTTGGTAACTCTCACCACAGACTATATTGTTTATTGTGCAAAGTACATGGTAATGTCTTTGGAAACGTTTTATTTCATCGTTTTCTCGCGTGTTCATTGTTACTTTCTCCGCGGAAACGCAAGACATCATGTTTTTATGACAAGTTTCATCAATTCATCGAATAACGTGATTTTAATGTTTTTTGTGGCTGGCATTGTCTATTGTAACCCGCAACGTTCCCAGCGAACATTGTTATTTAAAAGTAAATAAAAAATGGAAAACGCGCGTTGCATTACAACTACTTATCAGAATCTAAAAATGCAGGAGTATTTCAGCCAAATTGTGATGAAAGCTGGCTAAACAGTACCATGGCTATATAAATAAAAAAAAATATTCGTTTAAATACAACTTATCAACAATTATTATATGAGTTAAAGAGAACCAAGTTCTGATTAACTGATCAAAGTCAACTTGGTCGTACGGGTGGGATTATGGCGACCACAGCCCTTTTATGTCCCACTGCTGGGCTCGGGTCTCTTCCCACAGCCGGGTAAGGCTTGGAGCGTACTCCACCCCGCTGCACCAATGGTTGTCGGTGAAGGGGGTACGGGTTATTGGCCAACCTGTGTCGGATGTTCTCAAACCGCCTATAAGTCCTCTGAAGAGGTCTAACGGCCGCTATCTAGTGATAACAACCGGGACCGATGGCGTAACATGCCCGGAAGCGCGCACGAACTTTTTGCCACTAGTGATCACCATTCCATCACCATTCACCATTCTTCTACCAACTGGGCCAGACATTGCTTAAATTTGTAGATCATTTGAGATCTAAGGACAATTGTTCTCCTATTTATATTGAGATGTTTGCCCGTGAGTCAGTGATGTTTGTACAATAACGCCATCTAGTCCACTAAGGTAGAACTATTTGCGTACGTACGTAATTCGACGTAAGAAAAGTTACTTTTGATTGTAATAACTTTTGACAGAGTGTATCGATTTTAATTATCTAATGGCCATCTATAAATTACGTCATATGAATTTCATATGTCATACTCACCGTCCCAAAACACACATGTGTCACAGTTGATCACATTTGTGAGTTTCCCTCCCCTCTAGTGTGTCAATATTTTGCAATCAATATTAAATTATTAGATAACTAGCTGACCAGGCGAACGTTGTTCTGCCATTTGTATTTAGAAGACGCCGATGTGCCATTTGCTTAGAGAATTCGACGTAAGAACAGTTACTTCCGATTTTAAATTAGTAATAACTTTTGATAAAGTACATCGATTTTGATGAAATGTAGCCTAAATATTAAGTTAAGATTCGTACTATGGATATATTTGCATTTCCGTGAATTCAATCGCGTCGTTTTGGCGGCAAGTAATTTTAAACACACAGACATCGAGTACGAGTTTCATTCTTAACTTATTATGTTTCACAGCTTCATTCTTTGCGATTTATGGTTTACGTATTGTAGTAGCGCGTCCATGTACCAGCGTTGCACGGTTTTTAAAAGGGGGTACCCCATCTTTTTTATTTTTATTTTTGTGCGGGTAGGTTAGTTGTGGATAGTTTGATATTTCTCATCTACCCTACTATACTTGTTTTCCTGGTCGGTTCGGAGTGCGGTTTGAATTCATTCTGCGTTTCCGTGCTCAAGCCTTCGCACGTGACCTCCTCTAATACTAAGTGTCTCGGATTTTTACTTTAAAAAATCAAGTTGAAATAATTAATATGGGTAAGAAAAGGAAACACGAAAGAACAGAAGAGGAAATTCAACGAAAAATACAAAAATTGCAGAAGCAGTTACGAATAAGAAGAAATCTTCAAACACCCAGTTCATCGGAAGATCTAAATAGTAAGTATTAACTGAGATCAGTTATAGTGATGCGTACTGCTAAAACTGGGCTATTACTGTCACATATTTGATCTCATTTATGCGCGTTTAACACGCACAAGTGATGCGAGGATACCGCACCTGGGTTCCCTCTGTCACGTAATAAGTGATGCGTACTGCCATACCTGGGCTGATACTGTCACGTCAAGTTTTTATGGTTTCAAAAAACCATAATATTGCGCATTAGTGATGCGAGGATACCATACCTGGGTTACCTCTGTCATGTAAAATGTCGCTTACGACAAAAACCATCACGATTTTAATAAAAGTTCTAAGTAGAACTGTTCGTGGCTCCCAGGCTTGTCACAAGAGAACCTGGATGCAGTCACCGCTGTTTCGCTCCACTCAGGATCTCCAACACCAATTGATCATAATGACAATCGGCTTTACATACCCTCGCCAAATCCTGCCTAACCAGGTGCATATACTTCACGCGCAGTGTCACCACCTGCAGCCTCTCGGCAGTCACCATTACCCGGCGCCTCAACAGAGGCAATACAACTGGGAGCTGCCGAAGAACAGAATCTCGAGGAAGATATCTTGCATCTGCTTGGTGACGCTCCAAAGACTGATAGTCCTATGGGTCCCCCTATTCATAGGGACGTAGCTAACAGATGGCAGGATATTTTTGCGAAAGGCCTGGCAAAAGACTTTAAAGATAATCTGCTGAAAAATTATTTAATACCTACTAATTGCGACCTTTTGTTGTCACCTGCTCTCAACCTGGAGATCAAGGCAGCTCTGCAGGATACCTTAGTGAAGAGGGGTCCCTTATGTATAAACAAAAGCAACTTGGTATTGCTTTATCAGCTTTGGCATCTGCCACCGAGCTCATTCTATCTGACGAAACTTCGAAACAAAAACTGTTAAAATCAATCAGCGATGCTTGTCGTATTTTGTGTAACAGTCACTATATGGTAACAAAGACCAGAAGAAATTTTATAATTTCTTCTATTAGCAGCAGGGCTAGAGATGCATTGCTCGACGCCCAAAGAGGCAAACTATTATTCGGAGATAATGTCGCAGAAAAGCTGAAGGCTGCTAAGAATATACAGCAATCCGGTAATGCCTTAAAACACAATCAAAGGCCTAGGATTATTAGAACTAATACTGTTTCAAAACCTGGTCCAAGCAAAAGCCATTTAAACTCCACGCCTCTACACCGCAAGACGAACAACAAGTCGAGCGACTCTATCAGAGTGTTGCGCCCCACACAACGCGCACCGCAGGCCAGCAACCGCTCGCGCCGCCCGTCGCCGCCTCCCCGAGCCACAGCTCATCGGAGATAAATTGCCAGGTACGATATGCTGGTAGACTTCGACTATTTTATAAAAAATGGTCTGAGATCACTACGGACAAGACTATCCTCTCGTGGGTGAAAGGGTATAAAATACCTTTTAAATGTACACCATATCGCACTGATGACCCCAGTGTTTGTCCTAAAACTTGTCAAGAAGCCCAAAATTTTGAAAAATCTATTACATATTTATTAAACATTGGCGCAATATCACATTGCCATCATGAATTTGGAGATTTTATATCTAGTGTGTTCTTAGTACCTAAACCGAATGGTGATCAAAGATTTATATTAAATCTTAAATGTTTAAATAAGTTTGTAAAAACTCGACATTTTAAAATGGAGGATTATCGTACAGCATCAAAATTAGTTACAAAAAATTGTTATATGGCGTCTATAGATTTAAAAGACGTATATTTTTTGATTCCGATACATAAATCTTTTACAAAATACCTCCGTTTCAATAACAATAATGTCCTTTACGAATTCAACTGTCTGCCCTTCGGCTTATGCACTGCACCATATGTTTTCACAAAAATGCTAAAACCGGTGATGCAATTCCTAAGAACAAGTGGCATGATATCTGTTATATATCTTGACGATATTTTTTGTGTTCGGAAAAAACATTTTTAGACTGTAAGAGTAACATTAAACTTGCTACACAAGTACTTAATGTCTTGGGATTCATTTTAAATAAAGAGAAAAGCTGCTTTGAGTCCCAAACTCTATGCAAGTTTTTAGGTTTTGAATTTGATTCTAGTCACATGATATTAATATTGCCGAATGATAAAACATCCAAAATAAGAAAGTATATTTACAGATTTCTAAATATATATAAATGTAAACTTCGTGAAGTTGCTCGATTGGTACGGCTCCTAATATCTGCGTGCCCTGCAATCCAATATTCATGGTTATATACTAAATATTTTGAACAATTCAAATACTCTTGTTTAGTTGACAATCCCAGCTATGAACAAATTGTAACACTACCTAAAAAATTGGAAATTGACATGTTATGGTGGCTGGATCATATTGATAATGGCTTCTTTCCATTAGGATGCAATCAATACGACTTAGAGATTTTTTCTAACGCATCATCCACGGGTTGGGGTGCTTATTGCACCACGAACGAATCTTTTGGTTATTGGAATGATGACGAAAAGTTGTTACATATAAACGAATTGGAACTAAAAGCAGCGTTCCTAGCACAAAAATGTTTCGCTAACAAAATTAAGTCTTCTAAAATATTGTTAAGAATTAATAATGTTACCGCAATTTCCTGCATAAACGAAATGGGCAGTATACAATACGATCACTTGAACGTTGTAACTAGAGAAATGTGGAAATGGTGTGAGGCACGTAGGATATATATATTTGCATCTTACATAAATACCAAGAATAATTGCGAAGCAGTTAGTTCATCACGTAAGAAATTCCAAGATATCAAATGGGAGTAAAATGACTATGCGTTCAGAAAAATTACTCTTCACTTTGGATGCCCAGATGAAGACCTTTTTGCAAGTAGTTGTAATGCAAAGTGTCCTACATGTGTTGCTTGGAAAAGCGACCCTACCGCATGGGCTATTGATGCTTTTACTATATCTTGGAATAATAAACTATTCTACGCGTTTCCACCTTTCTCATTAATAACAAAAGTCTTGCAAAAAAAATTAATTTGCTCACAGCTATTATATTTCGATCCCGATATAAACCTGTTAACGCCCCTTTTCAGAGCAAGCTTACCGGCAACCATTACTGAAAAAACGTTTGTCTCCTAGGTCTGTCGAAATTATATTATCATCGCTGTCTAATTCTACATACAAACAGTATGATAGTTGTATAAAATCATGGTTCACTTATTGTAAAAAACAGTTACGATTATAATTCAGTATCCGCTCCTATAATTATTCATTTTCTTACAACTGTTTTTGATACCGGTGCCGCATATGGGTACTATTAATTCCTATAAATCTGCTTTATATTTGTTACTGGGAAATCAAGTTAATGAAAAAAAAAAAAAAACGTTTTATGAAAGGAGTTCACAGGTTAATGCCAAATAAACCAAAATATAATTTGACATGAGATCCAAATATCGTTCTAAACTATTTAGCACAAAAATGGCCAAATGAGAGCTTAATTTGGATACGCAACTCTGTTGGCTTTGGTTACAGCACATCGCGTTCAGACTCTTTCATTAATTAAAATAAACAACGTCATCAATATTCATTCTAATAATATTATTATTACTATACCAGATTTCATAAAAACTTCTAAACCGAATTCTGTACAACCCACTTTGCGCTTGTCTTACTATAATGCTCGTTCTGAAATCTGCCCTGCTCTATGTTTAGAAACATACATCAATAAAACAAATCTGTTACGAAAAAATAATTATCTGTTTATTAGTTACACAAGACCACATTCAAAAATAACATCACAAACTCTTAGCCGTTGGATAAAAGAAACTCTTCATAATAGTGGTATTGCTACGTCTGTATTTACCGCACACAGCACTCGACACGCAGCTACCTCCTCGGCCAACAGACTTGGTGTTAATATTGATCTCATAAGAAAGACTGCAGGTTGGACAGATTCCTCTAGTGTATTCGCAATATTCTATAATAAAGAGCTCTTTTCTGATCCAAATCAGTTTGCAACAACAATACTTGCGAATAAGTGTACACTGCAAAAGGCATAAACTAGATTTATATGTGTTATTGAATTAATATCGATATCTACTGATGTAATAATATAAATAATAGTTATTTGAATCACTTATAGATCTTGCTCAAACTAATTAAATATCTGGTCATTGGTACTATTGCAACCTGCAAGAAAATAAATAACATTACAATTATATTATAGTTAAAAAGTATAAGTATCGTCATAAAATTATTGATTTTAATTATATACTTATTACTCTCTACTTACCTTAATTTCACATTTTTATCTCTGAACATCTACAATACGTAAACCATAAATCGCAAAGAATGAAGCTGTGAAACATAATTGTAAATCAAACGAACTTACCTAGTGAAGTTCGTTTGATTTACAATTATATATACAGATTCTGCGGCGTGTAGGTGACATGTAGGTGTTTAAGAGAAAATCGTGCGCTTGCTATTCGAATCCTGGACTTAACAGGACGAGGCCAATTAAAAGTGCAGTGAACTGACACTGTGCAATAATTATACTATACAAAACACCCAACGGGCTTCCGCTATGGGCTTCATGCAGTACCAACCTAATTTTTCACATTTCGCATTGCCATTAGAAGAATATTAGAACGCTCCGTGTGCTAGAACGTGCCGCTATTGACGATCATTTCGTGTTGCTAAATAATGAGTAAAAGCTAGGGTTTTTAAAGTTCAATCTCGAATTATGTAAAGTATTTTGGTTTTAATTTAAAGACTTCGACTCAGCGGGCTTCGGTTTTTTAGTAATTAACCTAGTTGTATAAAACAGGGAAGTTCGCGCCAAGCGATCTTCTACCGCAGACACTGGGTTGAGTAAAAATTGGAAACATACGAGTATAATTTGGTTTTGTTAATTAGATAAAAACAATAGTACAATTTGAACAGTATTTAATTTTGAATTGGACATGTGTGTGTTTTTTAAACTTTATGATCTGATGTAGGTCTAGCGCCGCATGTTCGTCGTGTGAGTTGAGTTTGTAAATGAGACATTTCTTTAAAAGACGTGTGCTGAGGTGTTTCTTTCACCGCTTCTTCCATAACGAAACACCTTGCGAAGTGGTGGTTGATATTATTTTGACGTTTACAAATAATTCTTTAAAGGACCTTCTTTCAATAGAAGATTTTTTTTTATTTAATGAAAGGTTTGTTTTAGTTTCGGTCGAAACTAAAAAATAGTTTCTTGAGAACGACAATATTAGCGTCATATTATTCCACGACGGGTCCACAAGGGTACAGAAATACTACATTACCTACTATTTATGCCGTACCGTAGCTATACACGTATAAAATCTGTAAATCGTCTGACAAATGTTTAGCAACGTCTTGAAACTGGTAGCTTACAATTTGACCACAATACAGTTACAAGTGCACTTCACATTTAGCTTCAAGCTTCTTATGAACAAACAACACACCGCAAAAAATAAGTTGTAAACAACCTGAAAGGTACCAACTTGTGTTGTGTCGTTGTCAACGCACGTGGATTCTCATCATCACTCGCTTTTAGGCCTTTATTCATATCACGCGTGTCCAGCGGTCGCGTGCGGATCTCGTTCGTTTCACAAATAGTTTTCAAATCGTGCTAGTCCAGTTCCCATATGCACGCGTGCCGCGAAAAGCCTGCGTCGGATTCATTCACAGGTACTGATGGGGCACGCGTGCCCCCGCATGGAAGGAAACAGACCTTTACGGAGATGTTTACGATAAACCCGCCTAAGCTATTTAGCTGACGTGACTCTAAAATTATATACAGCTTATTAAATATAGAAAAACATAGTAAGATTAAAAATAAACAAGCAAGCAAATAATTTACATTTAAGTAAATGCGTTTTTGACTAAGTGAATCACGAAGAGATCAAAGGTATATGCTTAAAAATATTTATCAATTTTAACTACATACAGAGGTAGGTATATAATTACATGGAGATGTAAAGAAACTCCATTAAAGAAAACACGTGTGACCGAACACAAATAGGATTTCGCGTCCTATATGAGGTTAATCCTAGATGACGATTCGATTGGAAAACTTCATATTACGAGTATAATGAACTCTTAAAACACAAATTCATGCGTGTTAATAGTTTTGTTTTTTTTTAATACCAATATGGAAGTAAAAAACGAGCTTACTCTCCTTCTGACGCAGTCGGTTAAATAGCTCGTATCTGATCCAAAGTAAATAGGTAAAAAATCAATAAGCGCGTGTCCTATTATAAATATCATTCATTTCATCATAGAGCCGATAAGACGATCTTCGATAACAGCTGGGTTTAAGGGCCAAAGCGAGATTCGGATGCCGGCACGCGACGTGAATATCAATTTTAATAAGCGGTCAGTTTTCCCACTTTTGCCGAGCCACTTTCCAACAGATG
>DWNY01002305.1:0-11258 GCA_018250635.1 Telegonus apastus | reverse complement strand
CTCGCCCGAGCCGGACGCGCCCGAGCAGCCCGCGGAGCGCACCGACACCGCCGACGCCGAGGACGACGGTATCGACGACTTGGAACGGCCGCTCTGTCAATTCAAATTTTGCCTTTCTATTATAGATATACAAGCTCAGTGTAAAGTTATGTGCGTATGAGAAACTAATTATCACTTGCTTTAACAGTGAACGAAAACATCGTGAGAAAACCTGGACATCTGAGAGTTCTTACAAAAAAAAGTTCTAAAAGGTGTGTGAAGTCTACCAATAAGCACTTGGTCAGCGCGGTAGACCCTAAGCCCCTCTCTGAGAGGAGAGCTGTGCCCTGATGTGGAACAATAATGGGTTGAAACCAATGAAGTATCATAATTAAACGGTTATATCAGAATTATGGTCGGTTTAATGACCGCAATTTATGATTTTGTTGCACGTAGGGTATTTGAAGTGCGGAAAGTATGTTTATTGAAATTAAGCTTTTTTGATTTCTTAAAGAGTCCTAAAACAATCATCATAATGATCATTACATATTTTTTCGAAGCATGACTTCAAGTATAGCATTTGATTTGAACTAAATTACCACTAAGCCATCAATTACTCTCACAGAAAAATATTTGAAAATATCTTTATATAAACTAAATTTTAACTTTTGGCTGAACGTTTTTAGTCAATTACATTAAAATGTACTTACATTTGGTGTAGGTGTGTCGTGAAGGTGAATCTTCTTATTTATGGGATTCTTGTTGCTATCACCGGAGAGATTAGTATCTACGCTTGGTGATCTGAAAGTAGAAGACTGGGTGATTAATAGTTTTAATGCTGCACCTCACTACTGCTATGAAGATGTTGTGAATATTTTTTTCATTCCAATTTATAACAAAATTTACAATTATATTATAATTATAGATGCTCCCCTTATACCCTTTCCTCTCATTAAAAAAAATAAAAAACAGACACGATTTTCTAAAAAAGACTATTGAGTTATCAGTATTCTACCAAACGTAATTTTTACTTTTTTTTAAATTTTGTTGTATACTTTGACAAATATAATGTTATGTATGTATATTAGTTATGTTATCGATAAAGAAAAAAATAGCTTACCTGACTTTGGAAATTAGCGCCTTCTTCACAGTATCGATGAATCTGGCGCCCGGCCCGTCTTGCTTCGGCGTGCCTTCCGGTTGAGGAGACACCGCCCCGGGTTCTATTCTCGCACCGGTGCCAAGAAACTCGATCGTCTTGTTCTTCAATTCCTCAGCTAAGTTTTGAAGTAATGATGACCGGGTTCTGAACTTTAGTTGAGCGAACTTCGCGGCCTGGTAGCACGCGTTCTCGGCATTGATCAGTTTGGTCAGAAGGAACTCTTTGAACTCCGGCCCCTTACGGAAGATTGGCGGCTGAGGGAGAGTCGGTCCGAAAAATGGTACGTCCCCTCGAGCAGTGACGGCCACTTTGTACCTGTAATAGGTTGTATTCTTAATAAGTCGCTGAGATTCATTGTAATAAAAAAAGAAGAAAATATAATAAAGAAAAATACTATTTAATGCCGTGTAATATATTTTTTTAAACAATAACATAAGAACAAACCTAGAGAATATCTTTTGAGACATTAATTCATATTTCCACATTCAATTTTTTTTAACTTTAATATTTGACTTCATCACCTATTTATTGAGCTTGTATAATTCATCTATTCAAAATCTCTTTAATTATGTAGTAGCGATTCCTTTGCATGTAAATGACTAAGATTTCCATTTCTCGTTTCGAGTCATTTTCTCTTTAGCTTCTTCATGCAAATAACACTCAAGTGCGTTGCGAAACACAAACTTTATGTTAAACAAGCAACTTGGATAAGTATCAAAGTGGCAATGAGAACTTTGCGAAAGTAAATTTTTTAACAATAATTCCATTCTCCTGAGTCAGACAAAACTTTACAGTTATGTTTGTTGACATGATACATCTAAGCTGAGAGATAGTTACGTACTTGTGTAATGAGTCGAGGTTTGCCTTAATAAAAACATAGATTTAATGTTTTGGGTAAACGATGCCTACAATTCGTACTATAAATAATATTGATATAATCATAATAAGAACAATAAATGAAGAAATAGACTACTGCAAGATCGTTTATTTAAGATGAAAATTCAGTTAAAACCTAAACTAAGGTCAGATGACAAGGATACTCATAATACTATTATGGTAATTTTACGTGACGATAACATTTAAATCTGCATTTTATTTTATGATTCAAAGAATGTGCTGACCTGGTCTCCCCGCCAGCAGTCTCCACAGGCGTGACCACGATGAAT
This sequence comes from Telegonus apastus, assembly GCA_018250635.1. Taxonomy (NCBI): domain Eukaryota; kingdom Metazoa; phylum Arthropoda; class Insecta; order Lepidoptera; family Hesperiidae; genus Telegonus; species Telegonus apastus. The sequence goes on along the minus strand of DWNY01002305.1, from coordinate 8,951 downwards.
GCGTGTAGGAAGTGGGATGCGATCATGTCTGGTGTGAATGGTGTTGCCTTTTCCTGAAAATATTACAAAGCAAATTTAATACTATATTTGAGGTACTATGTAGATTATTTTCAAGGTACTAGACCTGCATTCATTAACTGTTGAAGACAGTTGTAGCCAAATTATCGCCATAAATATAAAGATTAATGACTGTTCTTTTAATTACAGCAAAAATCGTACTGGAAATTGAGCATAACCTGCGAATTTACGTCATATCGGTATATTAAGGTATTAAAATATAGGCTTTCCGGGTTTCAGATAGTTTTGCTCAAAATATATACTATTTTGATAATCACTCTGAATTCTTGAAATCAGTATCCATTAGCAATAACTGAACGAGCTTATTATTCCAGTTGAGGATTAAACAATACAAAAATCCAACGTTGATTACAACGCACCTGAAAAACAATCGCCACAATATCGTTCCCCACGTGCCGTTTCCTTTGTAACTGCTGCGCGTCTCCCGCGGTGTGGGGCAGCAGGGGCGCCACGTGGAACATGATCTCTCGGTCGTGGTGCCTCTCGTACACTGCCTCGCTGCCAGTGTGCCCATTCATTATGTCCAGCCCTCCTCGGTACCCTGAGGATGTTGGAAGAAAATTATGTTAATGTTGGCAACTTTATTATTTTGGTCAGCCATTAAAGTTTCCGCAAAATTAGAAAATGATGTTAGAACAAACAAAATATACATCATTAAGGAGTATGTTCACTATATTGAGCTTTATTTGCACGGGTTGTCCTAAATAATTCTGTTAATATAGTTTTTTCAACTATATTACAACAGATCTATATTACATAACCGTCATACTTCACATTTCAAATCGATTTTAAATGCAATATTGAATCAGATTCCAAACGTGATAAGTAAATTGTAAAATTACCTTTGTGATCTTTTAGCTTAATCTTCTGCCCGAGCATTTCCAAAAATTCGTCGAAAACCGGCGATGTTTCGTTGTTTCCAAAAAGATCTTCCTCAGTCGTCTGTCCGTATTTCTGATACAGTACTCCAAACTTGAAGTTGTTGACCAGCACATGTTCGTCATAAGTAGCTATCAGGGACGACGCGTTCAAACACATCACGGCCATGAAGTTGTCTACATTGACTTGTTCGTTCAGCGTTCGTTCAGCGCACAGCATCTTCACCATTCTTAAAGGCGATGGCATTATACCTGATCCTGGAAATAATTAACATCATGTTTTTTATGTTATGGAAGTGGCAAACGAGCATGCAGCCTACCTGATGGTAAGTGGCCACTGCCGCCCTTGGAGATCTTTAATCCACCACAGATAAGATACCACACCACAGATACCCCTGAGGTGTAAGTTGGAACGCCTCGGATAAGTATGTATGTCCCCCTTACCACAACCCTTCAGGCCAGAACACAGCAGTGATTACCACTGCTATTATAACGCAAAATTGGTGTAACGATGGTGCCATCGGTGACAAACCACAAGGGATTTTACTACCTTAAAAATAAAAAACTCTTTATATACGAAAATGGTTAAAACCTTACTAATTAGATTAATACATCACATTGATAGTAACTAATGCAGGTGATAGAATTCTTCGTGGTTCGATTATGGCAGCATTACTGCCACACCCACATCTATTTCTTACCACTTGCTAATTCAATTTCATTCATAAAATAGAAAAGATACATTTAAGACCTTGAGTTCGGTCATGAACAAAATTTATATATACCACTTTACTTAATAAAAGAGACGACGACAAAGACAAAATAAGAACAACCTGTTGCACCGAAATGTCATGTTGAAAGCTAAAGTTTGAAGAAATATAAAACATTTTTCAAAGTTCACAAGGGATTGCGACCCTAGAGTTTCAAGATAGACCTTGATCATCTAACCTTTGTCATGAACACCTGAATGCTGTGTTGGATAGATTATTTAAGACAAGAATGATTTTTATTGTAAGTCGCAATTGTATCTATAATAACATATAATCTCACAGATGTGTACTTACTTGTAACAGGTATGAGTCCATGCATAGTTTCTGTGCGTAGCCTGAGAAGTATTCTAGTGTGATCCTGTCCTGCCACATGTTCATTCTTGATAGAAATCACCACCGGGCCCAGGTTCTCATCAAACCCAACCAAGTTGATGTGCTCCTGCAAAGAGAACGTAACATAAAGATACTTTGCTTTCAAAAACAGTCATTGGAATTATTTTACTAATTTTTTTAATTTGTCTTTTACAAAAAAAATGTTTATTTATCATAAGCTGTATTAACCCAGTTAATAAGGAATTAATATTTCTTGGAATTATGAATCAACATAAACACTGAAAATATGTTGTGTTTACCACAAGTTGTATTATCAATCAAATTGAGTTCACGTAGAGGAACTTTGGTTATCGGAACGCATTAATTAGAACCTCAGTAGCCTGGCTTTCCGTTTGCAAATAAAGGTAACAGGAAAATGTTACACTAATTAGAAGTGGAATGATAAAACAAACATTGACAAAACAACGGTACGTCCGGTCACACCCAATGACAATAAACCGCGAAATATGATAGCAAGAAAAATTTATTACGCAGAAGGTTACTGCAAAAGATAGTGATTTTTCGTTAATGGATTTTTTATGTTGTGTGGGTCAGCTCTATCATCATATTCGATTAATGTCGTGTCCTATAAAGGCATGGTTATATTCACATGACGAATGTCATATGAACAGGGCCGTGATTTTTACCCATTTTAGTACAAAATTTGTGCCAAGGTTAACATTGTAATGTGAGATTGATATCTCGTCTATTTATTTTTTACTTCTAAGATAAGTTTAACATTGAGGCTCTATAATATTACATGTATATGCGCTATGTGCTGTAAATTATGTTGTTATATAAATTACATGGGAAGTTATTAATCTCTTAACTTGGTAAGTACTTAATATAACTATGACATAATATATATAAAGTAATTTGAAGGCAATAAATGAAATAAATTAATTTCATTTACCTTCTAAAATTATAAGAAAAACAGAGATAGCAAAGGATGCAGTGTAATGAATCTTATTGTAACATAATCTTTGTGAGTTTCATATGAGATCATCATTTGGCCTATTAAACTCTGATTCACGTATTGCGTCAGGTTGTTAATTTTCTTGACAAGTGGCGAGTAATTCCATGAAAATAGAAATAGATACACACGACATACGACACTACAATGCAGCACACATATTTATATGTTAACAAAACGTTAAGTAATGATAAATTTATATAACAGCTTATGGCGTTATGTTTATTAGAAAATAACGGTTATTATAAACACAATGTTATTAACTGTTTTCTTTATTAAAAGCATACTCAGTAATCACAAGAAAGAAATTCAGAAGTTATAATATATATGAATACGGGAGAGTACTATTTGTAGTTCATTACATAATCTATTTCAAGTAATAAAAAGTCTTGCTGGTAACAGTACCAAATTTATACGTATATAATCACAAGAACGTGTATAAATATGGAACACATACCGTAGGTATCTATATACATATGTATTAGTCTACGAAAACGTGTGTTCATTTTTTATCACATAGGTATGTATGTCGTAGGTATATAAAGAATACAAGGATTTCTAATTATCAAGGGAAGTGATAATTAGTTACATTGTTTCATTAACCTTGTCAAGCCCTATTTTACCCAGGCCAGTAACTCAAGGTCGAAAACTATTGTGTTTAAAACAATGTTTTTTTTCTATCAAAGGATGGGCCGTTGGTACTTACTATTTTTTCAAAACAAAAATAAATAATTTTGTATTACAAAAGCGTCTCAATTAAAATTATTATAAAGAAGGTATAAATAGCTTTTCTAGGCCAGAATCAACAGTATCTTAAATTGGCAAAGAAAATGAAATCACCACAAATTACGATTTGTTTCAGTTTTTCGATATACTTGGCTATTTTTGATTTTTGGGAATTTTATTGCTACATCTAACACAATTGTCGTAGAACCTCATTCACCTGGTATTGTATAATTACTTATATCATACAAAACATTAATCCTGATGAATTTATAAGTTTTTTAATAAGTTTCCAATACTAATTTTAACAACATAATATATCAAGGGCGGCACAATAGAATAACAATACTTACTATTGAAGCTACGCACAAAGACATCGCTAGTTCGTTAGGCGAACCATTATCCAAGCCTTGAGTGCTTGATGCAGACGACGAAAAAAGGAACTTTGAGACTGAGCTCAATGCAATAGAAATGAGGAACATGCTCAATACTATACAAAGTTACAAAACTTCATTACGTATGAAACAAAAGCAAACTCGAGTATCGGAGGCAATGAAACTCTATCCGAAAGACTGAGCTTAGACTATGCTAAGTTGGAACGCGTAGACAAATAAATGAGCAGATTACTGGAACTGACACCCTAGAACAGGCTTTGTATTGAAATGGCAGTATTCTGGAACAACAAAAGCCACCAATAATGATCGATTGTCTAAAGTCTACAATAGTTAAGTATGTGACGTGATCGGTTTATATAATTTATTGCAGTCTCAAGCAGTACTTCCGTTTGCGACTTGCAGAAACGTTGCCAGGAAATCATTAGTGCACTTAACAGCGAAATAAGCCACAATTGTGTTGGATGAAGAGCGGTTTTATTCGGAGAATGCGATGAATAAAGATAACACATAAAAATTTTATTCCGTCCAATAAAGCTGAAGTAAAAGTTTTTTGCTCACAAATAATAATCACTCATTTGAAATGAAGATCCTCAAAACTATGGCGTTTATTTATATTACCGATATTCATATTAACTACCGAATATATGTATAAACAAGTATATACATATAAGAAGCAAATAATTGCATTGTTGGAATTATTTGTAGTATTGAATATCGATAAGGCACAAACAAAGAAGTTCGTTCAACATTAAAATGAAATAAATTTCAATTTCCACATTCCCAACTCTTACGTCGCCTATTTTTTGATGTCGTCATTGAATTCAGCTTTTATGAAAAGCTCAAACGTCCATGACATTTCACTCTACCAGATGAAGTTTCTATTGTAACGACGTAGCCGCATCATTCCGCGTCATTCCTCTGATTGTAGCTCGCTCGAGAGCACTTCTGCACCTTTGTGACGAGAACGTTATTTATATGAATATAATATACTTTTCGCAAGAGTTAAACAATTAGGGAAATGGTAATAATTTTAACATTGTAAACGCAATAAAATAAATAATATTACAAGTAGGTATATTGTATGATCATACAAAATTAAATGACTGTACAGAAAGATAAATTCAATATTCTCGTAAGTTCTATTATTTAGTTTAAAAAAAATGAATTCAAAACAACCATTACTGAAATGGAATTAATTACTAAGATCATAAATATTATATTACACCTTATATTTTTGGAAAATACTCCATTTTCTTAATCAGTTCTTCAGCGTATCTACAGGAAGAAACAAATTAGGAATTTATTTCTAACTGTAAATCACTTAATGCAAATATTAATTTTCGTTTGCCATTATCATTAACATCACTCAAAGCAGGAACTTCTGATCTCATCTTGTCATCGTGCGTTGAAAAATCCGAATTTATCGCTTGTCCTTTCTCGTAAATGCAACAAAGACGCAAATTGAAAGCTAAAGATGGTAATTGAAGGGACGAGGGGTTAATGCCCCTTCGAACGCGTTGATGGATCACGCCATTCAAGATGGAATGTCCCGGATTTCTTTTTGGACGTCCCAGGAAGAATTTTTATTCTCATCACTTTGGGGATGAGTCGTGTTATGTAATTTTTTAAGTATTTCTTTTGCTAACATTCAATCTTCACATAATGGTTCCGAATTTTTATATTTTTAACATGTGAGCGCTTAGTTATCACTTGCTTTAAGATTGAATAAAAACATAGTAAGTCAACCTGCATTGATTTCTCTATAAAGTTCTCAAAAATTCACAGAACATTTGTCCGTCCACGGCGTGAATGGGTGGTCTTTTTCACCTTTCCCCGATTTATTCAATCGAGCTGATGGCGGCTCTGAAACGGCAATCATTTCTGAGCACCCATCATTTCTTCTCCCAAACGAATTGTCCTCGAACCAATTTCGCCTTATGAAAGAAGGCATTTGCTTATTGCTTCCACTTTTCTTTTGTCATTCGCCGTTTATCTTCATTATTCGTTCAAATTACTCGCGGGAAATTTTATAGAAAATTTATTTTGGATAGACAATATCGATTTTAATCGATAAAAATAACTAAAGTAGGCGACTTAGCCCAATATTGTCATTTATATTTGTTTTTTTTTTATTGATTAATTCTAAAATCCCAACGGGGTTTCATATGAAAACATTATAGAGCGTTAAAAACTTATGTTAATCAATTTCTCCCTTTATTTATCGCCGCTAGATACTGAAAAAATGATAAAATATTTAAATTAACAATCAAAGTAAACGATTGAGAGCAATTACTTATACGTATGCGGAACCATTTTAAGTACTGTACCCAATATTTATTCGACACTTATCCTGAATTTAAACTGACATATCCCTTTTTACGTCATCCAAAGCCTCAATTGGGGGCAACATTTAAAGATTTAGCAAGTTTCATTCCGGTGATAAATTTGATTAATGTATACATAAGCCTCTTGGAAGCTGTTAAAATCTAATAGCTCAGTCGTTTCAACTTTAAGCACGTGTTCTCGGTTGGGTTAACTGCATATAACATATTTTGCAATATTATACAAATAAAGAGAATGATTGAAATGTGCATTAACAAATTTTTGGCAAACAATTATTATCAGATTGTGATTTAGAATAAAAACACTTTCATACATATGACCTCATACAATGATCCATTTAATAAATAGCGTCTCTTTTTAATCGACATCTGTTAGTTATTATGAATGATAACATAACGAAGCCTGCCTTTTTATTTGTTACAATCCATTACTTTTAATGGACTACATACTTGAAATTGTATATTAAGTTGAAATGACATAAAGATCCGATCGTAAACTATACACTGAGCCTACGATTTTGCGTAATATTTATACTATATCCCTGTAATTGATGTACCTGTCAACCGGCTACTGTTATCGGCGATCAGCGTTCATTCATCTGGCCTAACCTTACGCCGCGGTGACCGCTTGACGCGGAAGGTAATGAACGAAATTATTTACAGTACATACACCATGAAATTTCTTAGAATAAATACTAGATATTTGCATATTACCGCTACTTTTATTAAATTGTTTTAGCGTTAAATCATTAACAACTGATGTTTGTTCTTCAATGTGTCGTTTCAATTTTTGTTATATTTTAATTGTATAATTATAAAGTTTCCGCCCAAAAGACAGTAGGTACATATTACACCAAAAAGTATTTTTGGACGAACGAGGAACTGAGGCCATGATTTTGATGTCTCATCTCACAAATTGTTGTACACGTACGAGCCTAATCTCTTGCGAAAATCTAATAAAAAGCCTACAACAGTAATTCTGTTGCATCACGAGCTTTAGTTCACGTACCCGTAATACGTGGATTTGTACCTACTTTTACTTGTACGTTCAGTGTGTGAACGCCCACAATTTGCATATTGCAGTCCCAATCTAAGATATTACGATAGTATTCAGTAGACTAGTGTTGCCAACATTTGGGTATATTTATAGGGTAGTCGGATACCAGACGACAGACGACTTAAGCAGGTAATATCATTACCAGCGGAGCAATCGCCCGGTTAATGGAATAAGATATTGCAAATGTCGAATATACTTTTATAGAGATGTAGAGGTACCATGTACGTATTTGAAAATTCTGATTAGTCTGACACTAAACACTAAACTACTCTCATTTAACCATAACAAAATAAAAACGAATTCGTTACTTTATTTGCTTTTTTAAGACATCTGTTTAGTGTTAATTATTTGTTTATAACAGCAGACGATATATCCAAAAAAAATGATCATCGCTTATAATATAGATACTGTTGTATAACTGTATACACTCTAAATAAAGCTCTTATTCGTAAATTGAACGTGCCTGTAAAAAGTACCTTTGTTAAGGAAACACAGTAGTTATCTGCGAGATTCGTACGAACGATAGTCGAGTACACACGGTTGGTTAAACCTCTGGGTACTACTGTAATCTTCCCATCTAACAGGCGATAGGGCTACCGACGAAAAAGCACAATGGTAGACGTACAACGGTGAATTCGATAAACCAATCATTTAAAAACATATGTATTAAGAGCATATTTGAACGATGCTTTCAATTGAAAGCTAAAGATAACTACGACAATAACTAAATGTACCAACACACTTCGAGTGTATTATACTATAACTATAACAACAAAAATTATCTAAAATTGAAATAAATTCACTCTACGAACGTCATTACCGACTTCCCTTAGGTTTAGACTCTTTTTACTCTAATACTTTTTGTAGTTAGAACACCTCATATAGGTACGAATAAGTACCTATAATTATGAGGTACAAGCCTTGTTATTTAAGACAGAATTAGGTATAGGGTTGAGAATTTTCATTTTGTTTTAGTTTGGAAGTACCTTTTCAAAAGACTTTGTATACATAAGTAACTTGTTAGTATGCAAGAAATAGTTTAATTAAATTATATCGAGTACTAGCCGTTGCTCCGAATATCAAGTTTCAAGGGTGTATTAGAATTCGTGGGATAGCTTCCACGGGCTACAGTTCCCGGAATTAATTATTATTGTACTAATTTGTACTGTATAATTTCATTAATATCGATTTAACAGTGCCAAGTATCGCATATTAAATGAATGCGATACTTGGGACTTTTGTTTGTTTTGTTCACAAAACTGTAATAGATGGCGTTGTATACAATAAATAACGATTTAAATGTAACGAGTAGACCAATTACAATGGTTGAAATTAAAACCATACAAATATGAAACTTATATAT
>DWNY01002304.1:0-11259 GCA_018250635.1 Telegonus apastus | reverse complement strand
ACTTAATGCCTAATGTATTAAATATATTTTATATAAAATGTCAATTGTTTAATTTAATACCATCAATATTATGTATTATTAAAATTTAATTACAATTGTCTCACTAATTTCTTAGGACTATTTCATAATGTATAATGTTAGCGTAACGTATCAAACTTTATTCTAGTGCCATGACACTTCAAGAGTTGAATTGTTTTATTAATCTACTAGTTAATTCAAGTGTTCTTAATTTAATATTTATCACCAAAACATAAACGATAAACCAAAAACACCGATTAGCACAAATAATAAACGGGACATCTAAAATATGTCAGAGACAAATTCTTACTGAGCATTCTATTTCAAATATGAAACGGAGGCATAATCTTGTTTATCCATCCAATATCTCATTTAAACAGATATTGCTATTAACCTAATATTATGGAAACGTTATTCACAACATGAAGTTCAAACATCGTATAAATTAAGAGGGGAACATACATATACCCGAAATGTCGGCGTAATAAACCATATTTCGATCTTAGACTGAATTAGTTATGAAGTTTCTGTCTAAAATTACTCTGCCCCGATAGTGAGCTTACAACAGCCATCCTTTGCTATGCATATTAATGAACTCGCATGTTAAGTTGATATATAGAGGTATTGAGTTGGACATATATTCCATAATTAGCTAAAGTACGCACTAAATTACTATAGATTTATGAACAACACGTTATTGAAGGAATCATTTGAATTATTTTTAATTTCGAATCTAATCCCAATGGTTTTTTTATTATAATGGTAGTTTATGTACACAGTTCTAAATTACTAAGAATGTAGATGGTGCCTTTTGGTTACTTTTATACGAACACATAAAAGTGAAAATGTAATGCGAATAGAGTGATATGAGATAAAGAAATATTTAAGAAGCGAAAACCGATTATATTTATTAAAGTTTAGTAGAAATTCTCTTTCTTGTCAACAGATGGCAGCCGAAGTGTAACCGTCTAGCAAAAAAAGGAGAGATTAACGGCGTTATTTGAAAGCTTCACCATTTCAAAATGATTAAATTTATTTGTAATTTGTTTAAACAACATTGTATAAACGTTTCACAAAATAATATTATAAGAAATCATAAAAGTTCTATATTAATATTATGTACTGTGAAATCTTTATGATCGTGTAGCTATAGTCATTTGATTTCTACTTGATTAATGCTGACTCGATTTGGGTGTGTAACAGCCCTTACGGGATCGGCTGTGCCCTTTAAAGCGATCCCTGGTCTACTAAGCTTGTGCATGATAAGTTATTAGTCAATAAATATTCATACGGTCATCGATCCTTGTACGTCGTTGCTGTTATGGGTAATTTATTCGTATAAAACGCCTGGACCGCAAATCTTAGGCTAAGCGAAATTCAAAGACGCCGGGCTAGGATAATTTGGACGTCGATATTGGTTCTTGCATAATAAATCCCATACTAGGGTTAGGTTACTCTTGAAATGTTAACAACCCGTTAACGTTGATGTAGGTTTTAGAAACTAATGCTAGAAATAGGCAGTTTCAATCTCTATTTTTATTTAAACTGCAAAAAGCATAGACATGTGAAGTTAAGTAGCAAGTGTTTTGCAATATCCATTGACATTTGTAATTGATCCCAAATTGGAGATAATAATACAAAAAGGTAGATTTAAAGATGTTTAAGTTAATTAGTTGTTTTCATTAATTTATATTGGATTAGTATTAACTCTAGTTTCATTTTGAAATTTGAGGATTGTACAAGTTATTATATTTTTCATAATAAAATATGGCGACATATTCTGTGCCTATCGGAATTTTTAGATTAAATTTCTCTATCACGACATTCGTGACATTATAGGAAATGTTTACGAAAATTAATGCCATTACTAATATTTGTTTATCTTTACGACCGTCTACAGTATAGCAAGTGACAGATAAATTTATAGCTTCTCACAAGCCCGAAAGATTCCGAGAAATGAATAACAATTATGATAATTATCACGCCATCACAAGCTTAATCTTGAAGACGGCCATAACAATAATTAAGACCGTATAAAGCGCTATCGGCACGAAACCAGTAAGGTTCAGACAAAAACACTGTCAACATGAAGTTCTTGATTTCGATTTACGACTCTTCACTGCGGCTTCTATACCATTTTATCTCCGTAGTGAATCTGTTCAAAATCAGTCACAAACTTTTATGTACTAAGGTTGATTATCAAGCTGAGCTGATGTAATCGACGGCAAACATTATTTAATCAGAGTTTGGTCGAATCAAAAAGATAAAGTATCAAGTTCTCACACAACCATTATTTCGTAGTATCAAAACGGAGATGCGGCAGCGGCTTTTCCCAAATTTAATGAATTATAATTATAAACAATTACCAGCTGATTTAATGAATAAAGGAAAACCGTGGAGCAGTGAAGAAGATAGTTTATTGCTTGGGTCATAGGTGTGAGAGGGAGGAATGTAGTGAACGCCTACGCGGTATCTTTAGGCATACGATTCGGCAGGCGATAAAAATCGCTGGTCTTATTCGTCCGTCTTTTTTTAATTAGTGAGGGGTCCGATGTGAACCGAGTAGCGGCCATTGTATAAGAATAAATACGACGTTTATAAATGATCGGGCTTCCGACATGGACATTGAGAAGGACATAAGATAAAACATATTCGGAAGGGACGGGTTTTATTCTATTCAAATGAGCATACGAATTTCGTGGATTCATCCCTCAATGCCGGATTCGAAGGTGTTGATTTTTCGTTTTGGGAAGATATATATTCGATTTGGTTAAGATTTAAACAAACTATTAACTTTAAATATAACGCTTTAACGCTTTCTACACTCATAGCCCCACAATAGGATTTTTCCTGTATCGTGAGTGCCATGGACACACACAAAGACGAATACACAAACACCCAGACCGAGAATAGATCTAAATTTATCATTCAAATATCTATCTGGCCGGGGATCAAACCCGGAACCCATGCGTGACAGCCCCGTGTGGTGACCGCTCCGCCACGCGGGTCGTTTACATGTTTACATGTATTACATAAAGAAGTTTACATGTTTTGGAAATAGCAAAAAATTGTATAACTATGTTAATTAAATTAAATTATATATGTGAAGAAGATGAAATATCTTAATATTCATCTGTAGATAGATATTAAGATATTTCACTCTTCTATCTATATAACAAATAGTGTTTCGTTTTGTTTGTTACTTACATGACTACAGGACACACGTCTCGCGCATTGACCTGTTATATTAGATTTCAAATTGTATTTATGTTGTGTTATATTTTTTAACGATTTTATTGATGTTAAAATTTGTAAAGTGGTTATAATTAACGGATTAACATAATTAAATAGCACGTCGCATTCTCATAATTTGCGAAAAACTTGAGGGATATAGCTTATAATTTTGCTGGTTTGTGTTTATTATTTGCATAAATTAGTAACGCAACTGTATAATTGATACGTCTGTTAGGGCAACAGGCAAAAAGTGATAAGGAATGTAAATTAACTAGTAATTAATGAAAATGAGACCTTAAGATGCAGCAGTTAGGTCTAAAAAGTTGATTAATAGTAGAGATGTAATTAAGTATAAAGGATAAAAAATATGCAAAATATGGGCTGTGGGCAAAAAGAAAGGTCGTTTATAAAGTGGGAATAACAAATTAAAGGTAAACCTTTATTCTTCAACTTCGGTGGCATCGGCGCAGTGAGTAATTCTGTTTTCTAAAAAAAATAAAGTGCTCTGTTCTATTTTGAAGAATATCGTAGTAAAAGTGTTGATAGATACTTTTACATGAGGCTTTTAACTTACTTTCCAACCTAAGTCTCTAGGAAACGACGCGTCTGTAACTGACCTCAGGTAGAATGAGCTCTATTGAAGATTGTTCACAGACGTCCATGACGTGTAGTCATCAGTTTGACCATCAGTTGGACTGCATGATAACATATCACTTACAATTTCTTTTTTTTTTAGTTTCAACTTAGTTTTTTCATTTAGTTATCACATATATATAAATTAGAATACATTTAAATTAAAACTAAAACTATATCTACCTATATATAAAATATAAAAAATTAAGAGTTAAAAAGATCCTTAAATATAAAATGCTTCATTCAATAAAATATACACAAAATAAAATATATACAAATTCGGCTGAAAAAAGCATACATTTTACATAATTGATCACATTAATCTTTACTCGACCCTGACATCTTTAGTTGACCCTGAAGAGAATAGGAACTCCATTGATAATCAGTCACACATACGATGCTACTAAGAACTATGTGTAAAACGGTGTCGCTGATGTCACTCCGCTCAAACTAAAATCGAGCTATGTTTTAATCTCTTGTAATAAAGATGTGGTAATCCAGTATAGCATTGAAATCGCGAAGATTGCTATTTAAATTAATTAATTTGAAGTTGAAAAAATGTAATAAAGCTCAAGAGTTATTATCAGTAAGTAGCCTACTTCTGTAAAAAATAAGGTATTCATGGTGTTAATAAATGAAATTAAAATTTAAAAAGAACACGGTAACAGATGAAACTAGTTGGAATGAATGTTTACAACTGAACTAAAGCGTATAATTAATCCGTCTGGACATTTAAGTTTTTTTGTAATTTGTAGGAAATAACTTTATAATTTTTGTACTTTTAATGTAACTTTACATTTATGCATAAGTATACCTTAATATATTTCCTTTCTATAATAATGTTTCCCTTTATCAGGCGGTAACAAAATCCTCATTTATTAACTGTTTAAATACACATAATTGTCTCTTATGTACCTATTCATGATACGTTCGCTGTAATCACGCTAAAACACAACGTTTCATTTACGTAAAAGGGATGTCATAATTAACTGTGAGTTGAAAGAGAGCCCGAATTCAGTTCGTTAAATCATAACAGAAGTTAGGCGATATATAAATTTTATCGCCCAACTGTTTGCCCTCAGCCGGCGCAGTCGGCAACTGTGATTCATTTAGGTATCTACTTACAAAACTGCGCTCGTCGCTGCCTTATATTTTAATTAAATCCTCAAATATTTGCACGGAGGTGGTATAACCCTTTGTGTTTCCACATCGACGGCATCACCGACGCACCTATTTCTGCCTAATGTGTTCTGATAGTGAGAGGAAGACGTAAGGGAGACATACTTATCGAGGCATTGCAACTTAGTCTTCCGGGGTATCAACGTATCTGTGGTAGGACTCTGATCTTATCTTGGGTTGATCACAGATGTCCATGGGCGGTAGTGGCCACTTACCATCAAGTGCTCACATGCTCGTTTACTACTTCCAAATGTAATTGCTGTATGAGTATGAAATGTAGAAATAATAATATATCACGATATAGTTTAACTAACCACTTCTCTAAATAAGTGATTTGTACACGAAGATCAATAAGGCGCTAACAAATAGTCCGCAACAGAATACAAAGGAGAACAAGGTGACAAATAGGGATTGAACAAAGCGCACATTTGTCGTCGTTCGGCTGGTCGCCGTCAACCACGTAAATCTTCGCTACCCTCATGATTGATGCCCCAACGGTGATTCCCTCCCTTTGGAATTCACACCCAACAGTTCGCAAACAGAAGTTAATCTATTTGGAGCGTTCATTATTGTTCGTTAACCGAATTCCTTGAGGATATGATAGTTTGCTCCAGATATTGATTGATGCATTTTCGATACTTCAATAACTCACACAAATAGCTGAAAGCGAACTCCGCAAAACCGATATTTACTAAGGCCGACCTACTAAATTGTAGGCTATTGGGCGAGATGGCAAGTACGAAAACCCTAGCCGAAATTTTGCCAGCGCTTAAGCAATATATCACTAGTGAGTAGGCCTAAAGCAAACACGTTATATTTTATTTATTTCTTCATGTCTGTCAGAAAAACAAATGATTCGTCGTTCAATAGATTTTCACCATTTCACCCCGTTGACTGTTACAAATCTTCGTTACGGGTGTTCCGAGAATGATTGATTCCGAAGTCTCAAACGATTAGAGATCTCTCCGGAGATGAAATAAAATTTATTAGCATTCTGTTGATAATGGAGAACAAAAAGACTGGTCCAATTTGGAATTAGGAAAGCAATCTTCGCTACAAATTTACTTATTGGGGCGTTTTATTTTTATCTGCCTATTTTATACTGAAGGGAAGGACTTCTTTAGGCTATTAAGGTTTTATGAGCTTTATTTCGTAGCGAAAAGTATCAAATATATGAGAATAAACGATGTAACGTTCAAGAACTGTTAAGGGATCCATTATCTAACTTTCAATGGGTTGTTGGACATGTGATAAAGGTAATTTAAATGTTTATTAATACATACTTTGCAATGCTCTAGTATTTTAAACACAACCTTTATATTATTTACAAGTAGATAGTTGGAGCGGGTACAAATATAGATATTATTTGACGCTAGAAATACATTTATTTACTCTTTATAGGCCATAAAAATAGTACAAAAGGCGGATTTGATGTCAAATAGCATTATTACATGTGGTGGTGCTACATTCCCAGTTGAACCTTATCACCTTATAAATATGGAATTTTATTAACGTTTTTGTAGTGTTATTTTCCACTCTTAAGCACAGATTTTAATAGCAGTAGGAGATCTAGATCATTCTTAACGATTTCGGATCCATGTAGTTAGGTAAAGCTGTCCCAAAGGTGCTTAATTATTGTATTTGTGTTTATGAAATGCTACAAACATGAACAACTACAGATTATATTACATCTTGTTCGGATTTAAATACTCTGTACTGCCTAATATCTGCCATAAACTGATTATTTTCTTGCTATCATTGGCAATCAAATACTAACATTTGAAGGCAGTAATTCGGGACTCCTAAAAGAGTTTATAGCGAGTTATTTGTTAAAGATAGAGCCTTTGACAACTTAAGTATCCTTCTAACTTGCTTATTATCTCAGCTTGTTGGCGGTACCTTTTACTAATTTAAAGTTTTAATTAAAACTAGCTTCTGTCCGTGAATTCGTTCGGAGTCAGGAAAGTCGGACGACATGGCGCGATGCGAATGATGTTATTTACACTTTTATACGTTTAATGGCACTTGTTTCTTATTCATCCTTAAAGGATAATTATACTCAAAGGACTTAAATTAAATGATACGCACTTTTAATAATCATTGCAGGCTAAAGTACCTACGAAAACCAGAACAAAAATATTTTTTTTTTTTGATACTCCATCACTAAGCAAATATTAGTGGTAAAATATTTATACCATAGTCTGCGGCTATAAAATTGCTGGCCGCAGTTAGTTCATGAGTCTGAAGTAGCAAACTGCATGTCTGCAGTTTATTTTATAGTAGGTATGTGGTTACAGCTGCCTATGGGAACTTATAACTCCATTTAAAGCAGGGGTCCTTATGCAGTCGATAATATCAGACTAATGGTGGCCTGATTTCTAAGTCAGCCACTACTCTTCTATCAAATCGCTGAATGAAAAAATATAAAGACGCGATAAAGTTTCGGTATTTTAATTTCCAGATTACGAAACCCTAAAATAAATTAAGATGATAGGTAGTAGTGACTACTCAAAATAAGGACTGCACTCTCGTTTGGTCGAAAAACTGAAAAATATTCCTACGAGTGAAATATTTATCCTGGCTGACGTTTTAGTTTATTAGTCTAAAATTATTTTACCATTTTCGGAGTCGACCTGTTTTAATATTCAAACATTCTATCGGATTAAAAGCGAGTGTACTTACCTATTCGTAAAAATATTTTAAGGTAATTTCAAGTTTTTATAAATTAATCTCGTTTAAGTGTAGCCGTTTTAAATAAATAACCCTTCTGAAACATGAAATAGCTGGTATTCCCTGTGCTCGACATTTATAAATTCTTCACTTTATAGTATAAATATATATTTTAAATATTTTGTCGCAACAATTTACTCTGATTTCACTTTAAAGTAGCAATCGTGAAATGCTCATTGAAATATAATTTACAGTGAATAAAAGGTTTGTAGTTAATAAAAATAATAATCTCTGTAGTGCCGTGATAAGAATAGAGCTCGCCCGGGTGAAACCTGGCGGGGCTATGAAAATCCCGGAGGCTTCTTCGCAGCGCTGAGAACAGCCACCATTTAGTGACACCGGGTAACCCGGGGTCGCTCCCAAGGCGACGGGAACGTTTTAAAGGTTTCCTAGGTTAACTAAAAAAAGATAATATGAATGATATACCATGCAACCATTTTTGTCCTCAGACATGACAATGCATTTGTGAGGTTAGATGGTCCACTGGTTTTATTTGTAACTTTATCAGTTAAAGATGTCCATGGACAGCAGCGGTCAAATACTATCAGGTGGACTACCAACTCGTTTGTTGCTTCAATTTAATAAGAACTAGGTTTATCCGCGGCTTCGCTTGCTTTAATATGTAGATATAAATTATCGATAACAATAATGTAATGAAGCAGTGATAGCCTAATTGCTGAAACAGAGCCTCTCAATGGGGTCCGCGGTTCGAAACCTAGGCATTCACGTCTGATTTTTTAAAGTTATGTGCGTATTAGAAATTAATTATCATTTCACTGTGAAGAAAATCATCGTGACGATACCTACACGCCTGAGAGTTTTATGAAAAAATACATTACCAAAGTGTGATTCTACCACTTAGCACTTGGCTAGCGCGTTAGAGTATGGCTAAAGCCTGTTTCCGAGAAGACCCCTGCCCTGCAGTGGGACAATAATGAGTTGACGTGCATAATCTCACCCCTGGATGAACCGGAAATACAATATTTATTACAAATTGTATGCTTCAGGTGTAATGTAAATGGAATTTATTCACGTCAAGAAACTGTAGGTATAAAATTAAGTAGATTGTAGGTGTAAAAGATATTTTTCTTTCTCTAGGGAATTGTATCTTTTTTGGGACGAAAGTGTTTTATATCCTTTTCTAGACTTCTGGCAATGTTTGTGTAAAATTTCATAATTAACGGTTAAGTAGTTAAGGCGTGAAGACGTAACAAACAAACAAACTCACATTCGCATTTATAATAGAATAGCTATAACGACATTTTACAAGTGATGTTACATTACGAATAAATAAATGTCGTACTTACATTGTATACTGAGATGTGTCGCTTGGCTTGCAGTTTCACCCAAAGCATTGGTGGCTCTACAAGAGTAGTCACCGCCGTGGTCTCTGGTCACCTTTTGGAGTACCAGCGACTTGGTGCTTACAATGACTCCTGACACCACGTTGTGCAGAACTGGCTTATCCTAAAAATAGAATGTCTGACTATAGTTGTTATGAACCCTTAGAGCTAAGGGAGTGACAGTAAGGGCGAAAACACAAACCCACGACACTTCACGAATCATGTTTGTATTCTCGCCCTTAATTTTTATAGGGGAAGTGTTGTAATTAATATATTACGTCACGGATGATCTAAGCACCATACATTCAAATTCTTGCATTTATAATGACGGGAAAATTTGCGGGAAGAGAAGAAACTTCATTTGTTGGAGGGGCATTAAAAGACGAAGGGCTTAGAAATAATAGCTTTGTGGTTAGAATTTTGGCCCGGTCTCCAAAGAGCATAAATTCCGTATAACACACACATATATATATATATATATATACGTGTTAAATTTTCTTAGTGAAAAAAGTAATGAAAATTTATAGGCTCATTATTTCCGAGCGAGTTTCTTAATGCTGTATGAAAATTCCAAAAGCTGTGAGATTTCTACTTCTTGTTTATTGACTTAATGGACCCTCATATTAAACATTGATGATAAGTACTATTAGCATTATCTTTTGCATACAAGCCACACATAACAACTTTATATTTAATTATTGGGAAATGTTTTAAACAAAGTATACAAATGACTATTCATAGAATCGAAAATCACTTGATAAAAACCAAATGAAAAAATAATATGAAACTTATAAAGGTTCTATTTAAGTTTAACTAAAAATTGTCGAAGTAAGAAAACCTCTTCAAATAGTATAATTTAATTATGTTTAAACTACTCATCTTAATTATTCCATCCAATCCACGGCTCAACTGTCTTAAAATATAGACCTAAATCATTGTAAATTGTGAAGGACCTTTAAGCTCACAATTAAATAACTATGAAAAGGTTCTACTACAAAATCTATTGAATTACTAAAGTTTCAGTTGATATTTGAAACTGAGTAAGGGCTCGAAGATAATGCTTCAGCAATAAACGTGACGGAAACGTTACCTACAAAAGTCAACTAAATTCAGCAGAATCGTCTAATCTGCGAAATGTGTACGCGAACGTAAATATAAATTCCGATTTTGTTTCTCGGAAACTCTCAAACAAAGCAGTAATTATTTAAGTAACTAGTAAGATTGACGCTCAGCTAAACGACATTAAAGGGAAGCGGGATTTCACGACGAATTACGAAGACATAAATACGGAAATTGTCGGCAGCAATAAACTTGATTACTCTGTGACAGTAACATAAATTAATAGGACTTATTATATTAAGGGAGATTCGTTCATTCATTACATTATTTATGGTATAAGCAACATTATGTAGATTGTGTTCGTGAGTTTCATGTTCGTGTGAATCACGATGTAGGTCACGAAACCGTGTCACGTTGACGACGCGCCTTTAGTTTCGCGAAGGGCGGCGAGCGGTAGAGGTAGCGATGGGATGAGCGATCAATTGCCCACAGTTCCCAATGATTGCAAAATGCAATTGTTTTTTTAAGAATATAAGAAGCATTTTGTTATAAAAATATAGATTAATTTTAAATTTCTTAAGGTGTAATGAAAGTATATTTAAGTATTTGTAAGAAAATCATGATTTTGTGTATATTAATTAACATTATATAGAAAGTAAACGAACAAAGGAATACATACGTACATACGTCCGTATCCTTATTTGTTACTTAAATATCAGCGATAAATTGATATAATAGTATTTTATGACGCACTGAATTTGATCACATTAAACCTTATAATTAACGATTGCTTTCGCGTATCACTGTTTACATGACCTTAAAGTTCTCTCAAGTGTGAATATAATCGGTGAATATTCCATAATTGTAATTGAAGGCGTTTGTCAAGAAGCATCGTTAAGGAGGCAAGTCAAGTGTAAGTATATATATTACACAACGAATATATTATTTGATATATATTATTTTGAAAACTGATTTTCGAAAATTAATACACACATAAAATAATGAATATTATATATATTCATATTAAGATTAATAAACTAGAGAATAAATACATATAATATCA
>DWNY01002303.1:0-11260 GCA_018250635.1 Telegonus apastus | reverse complement strand
ATCCATATTATGATTACGTATATTTTATAAAGGTAAAAAAACCGAATAAATTGAAATTATGATAAAAATAATACAATAAGTACCTACAACTTTATAATAATGGTCGCTTTCGTGTAATGTGATGGAATTATGTTGTCGTTTTTTGATAACATCCCATGAACTTGTTCGCTAATAGAAAATTGCGATTTCCCACTAAAAGTACGTGGGCGGCTCCTTTATTTAGTGGAATTTTATTAGTTCTCCGTAATTTATTTTGATAATAAATATTAAATTACGTAAAAGCCCGGTGAAATTACTGGTACCCACCCAATAAATTCATATCACACTAAAGTTTCGTAACGAAAATCATTAACTGACAAACATCGTAAAGTGGAGGCGAAATAGAACGCATTCTCCCGGTTTATATTTAAATTTAAAATCCGAACGAGCGACATATTTTTAAAAGTTCGAACGGCGACACTTAAAACTAATCGCTGTTTTCGATTCTGGCGCGTCTTTTGAAAGAGTTCGAATGCGCGTTCTAATTTTGAAATGTTTTCGATATTGGAACGGGCGGCGGTTGTGTCGATGGCGGGAAACGTTGTGAAACCCGTTGTTTTGACTTGACATCAGGAGACCACTATATTTTCTATTGTATTTTTATTTTAATTCAGACTGCTTTTAAAAAGAAAGAAATAAAGGTGCAGCTTTATTTCCATAGAGGTATTATATTAGAGTAGGGGAGCCATAGCCCCGGGCCTGTGAGTGCGAGTGACCAACAAATAATAAGAGAGGGAAGAAACCTTTTTTATCTTTGTCTAATCACACATGCGAAAAAGAGAGGCAAGCTCTCTGGCTGGATGCTGGCTCTCCTACTCTACTGCTATAATATCTCTGTTTATTTCACGACGAACAAACATCAACTATAGCAAAAAATATATTAGTTAATAAAAACTGTTTTATCAATTTCACTTCATTATTTAAAAAATAAACATCATAAGAAATTTCTAAGTATCTAATCAAACTTACAATATTATTGAGAACATACCACATTACCCTTAGAGATATATTTTTTATTCAAAATTACATAATTTATTTACCTACGATTCGGATCAAGTGATGAACTTACGTAAAGGATTATATTGAATCATCAACCCTTGTAACTGATTACGTTAAAAGTCGTTTGTCAATTTTACCAAGTTGTCAGGTAAGACGCTGAGTGACGTCACTTCCGATCCGTTGACGTCAATTCATACGAAATATGGCAGAAATATTTTGAGAATCTATTTTTATACACAATTCATCAGAATTTGTAGAGAATATTATCATAATGGTCGAAGCCCAAACATAGAACTGAATATGTTTTAAATAATACAATCTGTCATTTCGGAACAAATTCAAAAAAAATCTTTGTTAATGAGTAAAAGTCTATGTTATCTATGGATTCTTTGGAATCCTTGTGAAAAAAATCCCTCTAGATCTAGAAAGGCAAAACGCCAAGGCTGTAAAATACATTAAAAAAGAAATAGTTAATAAATACATGAAAAAGTAAGAGGCAAAAGCAAATGGGTACATTGATAACTTGAATAGCAATAGTTTGTCGTCAATAATATCATTACAAATATTAAAGTATGTATAAATACGTAGAGGATAAACCCGATTTAATTTTAAATGTTAATGACTACAAATCTAAAATACTCTAATCTCTTTTGAAATCGTATTAAACGGATATTTTGAAGATTTATCGAAGAGTCGTGTATAAGCTAAGTATTACAATCTGTCGTGTGTCTCCGTTCATCCTTACGAAGTCGCAGGCGTTCGCTGTAAGTGTGCGAACAATTTGCGATGCGTATCGCGGAAACAATAGCCGATTCTGCCTCTAGTTCCGTACCGTCCGCAAAAACGAACCATAGACGAGCTGACCGTTTCATGCGCTTCTTGTCGTAAACACTTGTAAATTGTGACGTCATAAATTTCCCACTCGATCTTTTTCATCTGTACGTCGTGACCTAGGATATCAATATTTTTGGAAATATATTTAATATTATTACTATCTTGCTCTTTCATTTATTTTTAAAAGTTTGTTAATTTCATTTGATAACTTACTTAATTGTTTTATGTTATTTAAAAAGTATAAATTTTGAATAAACTTTTTATGGCAGTTTATCCAAGCATTGGTCGGTATAGTATCAACTGGTAACATGATAACGCTATCAAGTAGCTAAAATAATATCAACCGCTTATACGTTTAAATTGTAATCACAATAAATATGGACTTAATTGCAACGGCAAGGAAGACGGCCATTTTATTTATGGATATCGGAGTGACGGAATCCATCCAGTGTCTGTACACAGCTGACATATTTAATCCCTTAAGCTAATTACAAGTTTATAGACTTTAATGAGACTATTATCTCGTAAAGGAATTTTTATAAAGAAAAAGTGGCGGGAATTGAATTTTTTTAGAAAACGATTCGGGACGCGGCGCTAATGGCGCGGAACGTCACGCTCTCGATATGATTGTGTTGTTTCATCAAATTATTAAAAAAAAACTTTTTTCTTTCTTAATAAGCGCTGCTATCTTCTGATGTGAAGGGTGTTATGGCAGGCTAACTTATCTGAGGCGTTCCAACTTAGTTATACGGGCCAGCATCTGTGGTCGACCTTAAGTAGAAGTATTATCTTATCTGGTATTGATAACAGATGTCCATGGGCTGCAGTGGCCACTTGTTAGCAGGTGGAATTTAAGCTTGTTTTTTTATAATTTGGAAGTAACAAACTTCGAAATGAAAAGAAAATATTTTATATTATTAGTTAACAAAAATATAATACTTTAATGCATAAAAAATTGAACAAATTTGAGTAATAGGCAAGATTTTTTTAACAATCTGTACACACTTTTATTATTAATCTGCTAATATTGCACACGGTACTTTGCGTTTAGCAATAGATAGCGATCAGTCAAACATGTTGTATGACATTTTGTTGTACAATCTTACACAACTTTAAATTATTAATGATTTCATTTGAATTCTCCTAGCTATACTTTATGTTAAAACCTTAAGGTTTATAATCAATTGCTATTTAATTCGTCAACAGTAAAAATAACTTTGTATCGCTGTCACAATGACGTTCAATCTCATCGTTCGAAAACAGGCGAGTTTCTTTACATTTGTACTCGACTTCTGTTTAGAAATTGAATGAAGGATTTTGAAACTATGAGAATTATGGTGAAATAGGTATTGTAGTTGAGTCAAAACTGTTTGAAGTACTTAAAGTATTATATTGTGGCACTCAGACTTTAAAATTTTCCAAACTATAGATTTGGTACCCAAAAATACAATGGGTAGTTTGATTATTACTAACAGGTTTAAATTGATCTGGATTGACTACTGAGACAGCTTTGATACAGACAAGATCTATATGGACAAATAATAGACAATTAATATACTATCAGCATATAAGTACGTACAATATGTTATTAAATGGAGTTAAAACGTACTCGTATTTTTTTTTGATGAATATGTGGTAAGAACTCAATCTCCTCATATGTAATTAGGTACAGGCTGTATATTTTGAGTCTCATATGATTTATTGCGATTGAAGTTTACATTCTTAAACCATAGACAAAACTGCTGACCGGTTCAAGCTGATTCCGTCAGTATGGTGGTATACTAAGATGTGCAGAATTACATGTTTGAGAATTTACGACTGCTATTTTAGGTATAAAGTTGTATCCAATTAACCTTTCAAGTTCGGACTTAAATGTCGTCCAAGATAACGCCGGCCGTAAATCTATAGCGCACATTCGAATCGATAAATTCTTAATTGATTTTATTTATGTCAACGATTTTACTGCATACCTACTAGTTTTACATTACTTCGATCTTTATTAGACTAATAAAGCTTATAATATATCACCAGTCACCATTAAAAGAATCGACAACGGCATCATTTCGTAGGAATTAATCGATTCTCCTTAACGTAATGTCCTCCATACATCGACTTAAATTGATAATTAATCGTCCATCTTTAATGGAAAATGGCGCCGTGATTTCGATCGGCCATTCGAATTTTTTTCGAACACAAAATCGAATTTGTGGAATTCCTCGCGCGGATCGAGAGTAGCGTTCTATTTTTGAACGGGAAGAAAAGTTTGTTTTTATTTTTTTTTGTAACAATAAAAGTTCTTTTGTGCCATGAAATGATAGTTACGCAGAACATTCCGTACCTTCCCGTAAATCTCTATTAATACACTAATTTCTGCCGTAAAACAGCTGTTGTGTCTAGTATTTGACAGCACGCATTTGCATACCTGACTTACATTTCGATTCAACTTTAGTTATCTTAGTTCACCTATTATTATGTTTCTTTTAGTTTAGTTGGTTGAGGATCGAACCCGGAACGCTCTTTTTATTACAGGATAACATTTCTCACTTTAAACTTGGAAAAGTCGTAAAAAATACAAAAGCTGTATTCTACTTAATTACTTATAGATTTACGAAGCACACAGTATAATGATCAATCATCATTACATATATCAATTCGTTGCATGCAACTTTTTTCCGTGACAATATTGCGTGATATGTCTATAACCTACAAGATTTTGTTCAGATACTAAAAGAAAAAGTAATAGGTTTTGTTGGTATCAGCCGTCTCTTTCTATTGAGCAAACATTTTCAATTTTGATAAGCAACCGGACAAATTAAACACAGACCTTATCCCAATACTAAAAAATCGAATATCTTACATTACATCTCGAAATCGATTACAATATTAAAAACTTTTTACGAAATGGAACTCACTTTATGCACCTTTATTACATCAACCTACACTCAAGTTAACATTTTAATAAAATAGCGTATAAGTATATAAAATTATAATAATGTTATATATGTAGCTTGAAATAAAAAATAAAGACCGCCAACGAATATAATGAAGAAACAAATAAAACATGGGCATATAGATTTAATAACAAATACGAATTATTTTATCGAACACTTGCAACGTTCCTGTCAATCATCATTAGGTCAACGTATCGATTATCGCGTGTTGTCTATCGTACGAAACCATAGTCTGCAACAGACTTCATATGACGGCAATATCTGTCAAAAAACTTGTTTTTGGCGCCAAGTGGACTAGAACTCGAGTTTTTATTGTTCCGACAATTTCAAAATACATTAACGTATTATTATTGCAAGACTCAAATGAAATATTTTATTGTGTAAGTGTAAATAATCGGTGAATCGAATGTTATAATTCTAGTTGTCTGAATTCGATGCTCAAATTGCAAGGTGCCATAGAAAAAAAATAGAGAAGCCATAGAAAAAATAGACATTTTAATAGAGAAATTGGCGCCGAAAGGCAGGCATCGATTCTTCGAAATTGAATAAAGAATTTCTATTTCACACGCACATAATACTGTTTATTTTATAACAAATAAACTATCATTACAAAAACGATCAATATTGACCATCTTTTTCTAAAAATATAAATCCACGTCGCACAAAAACAGAATGACAAATCTGGCTTTACGGTTGTATTACGTTTGCTTTTCCGCTTCGTGTAAAAACTACGAGAATAAGTATGGAGAATATCGAATCGTCATGTTTTTGCTGGTTTAGGCACTTGTTGCATCGTGAGCTAGTCGCAGAGATAAGTCAACTAAATCATAAATTTGTAACTTTGTCATTATAAGGCGAACTGTATGCTTGTATGAGGTGTCTTATTTCTTGTGTAAATAAGATGGACAGATACTCCCAACAGTGGGACATTTTTTTATAATAATGAAGTAACAAACGACCATGCAGCCTACCTGATGGTAAGCAGCCGCCCATGGACCCCTGTGATCAACCCCAGATAGATTAGAATCCTACCTGAAGTCTATCCCAATTTCGTTGTTACCCTTGATGACTAAATCGGAACGCTGATAACTATGTCTCCCATGTCACGTCCGTCAAGCGTGACTGCGTTAAGCATCTGTTAGGCAGAAATAGGTGTGACTGTGGTGCCGCGAGAGCTGAGCCATGAAGAGTTCTACCACCTTCAACTATGTTGCAGCTTCCAAACGGATTATAGTCTATGGGTACAGCAACAATTGACTACGACGCAATGAAACGTGACTATACCACGCAAAAAGTGGATTAAGTTCTTTCGGATGAATTTAATCGCAATATCTAGGGAATATCCGATCGATAAGCCGTTTTTGTAAAGCATTAATTGAGTAAAGTTTTAATGTTACTGCAAAAGTGTAACGGTTGTGTTATTGATTTGTTTTTTAGTTCGCACCTACGTCACGGTTGCGTTGTTTGACGACATGGCTTCTGTTGCGCTTGTTTTTTATCATTGGTATGACACATGTTTAAAACTAATAAAAGAACGACATAGACTTCTAATGGGCGAACTGTTCTCTTGTGTTAAGAAAATTGCTAACGAAGGAATCTGATTTATATTTCCCATTGATGTACTACACGAAGTAGTATTAGGTATACATTCTATGTGTAAGATGTGTTAGGAATTACCTCTCTACGTCTCACGAAATATCTAACAGCAGAGCGTTTGCAGGAAAATTCAGTCTGCGGTACTAAAAGATAATAGTCTCAAAAATTGATTAGGTCTATCTACAATCAGCATTATATCTACTCTTAACAACATTTTTTAAGAAATAAAAAAAAAAATAACGTTTGTCTATGAGACAGAGAGCCATTAATGATCAATCAGAAACAGCAAACACAATCGCACCGAGGTTACCTTCGAGTTCACACCTATATTTAGTTCATACATTGCGTTTTAATTCATATAATTTATACGATACTAGATTACTAGAGAAAAGAACGCATGCATTGATCATGCCTTAATCGCATTTTATAGGGTTTAAAACCGCTTGTACAAGTCATTGTTAAGTTTGCAAATAGTTTTCACTTTCACGGGGATTTAGGCTTAAATGGTGAAATAATAGAAGTGATATTTCGTTGTACGGCCGCGATAGTTGAGATGAAAATGTGCGTTTTACGTATGAAGGTGTGTCCTAAGGCGCTCTATACCTAATAACCGTCAATGATCGGGCCGATTGTGAAAAATATCATTAAAAAACCATCAGCTTGATGATTCGACTGTCGACCGGCCGCCGTCATCAACCACAATCGATTCCTTGCTTTTTATTCTCATTTTCTTCTATGTATTAAATTATCGAGAACTCGGTCGCGGTTTGACGCACTCGGTTAACCGTGGAATCGATTTTCGAACGCTTTCCATGCGACAGGTGTCAAGTTGCACAGATAACGAATCGGAAGTGCAGATTATTAAAAATATTTTAAACTAATTGATGATTAACATATTTTAAGTGTTCTAACGGTGTGCTTGTCGTTTTGTAATTAAAGTATAGTATAATTGGTGTACGTTTTGATGTTTTCCTAATTGATACAATTTCGAACTGGGCTAAGAGGATGCACGATGGAATTTCGAAAGCTGAATTTCTGTAATATATAATCTCTATATTGTATTGAAATTTGTAGATCTTCTGTAGATAGGACTTTATGTAATTTGTAATAAAATGACACCATTTTCTTTAGTTAGTACGCGAGTGTTTATAAAATTAACATACTCGTACCTAATACCGTAATTAATAATTAAGTAGACCTCTTTGGAAATGAATGTCTATCTGTGTCTAATTAAGTTGAAACTAGAAGTATCAAGCACTTATAACTAAATAACTTTTGCTAATTAACAACGTCAATAATAGCTTAATAATAGTTGATAATAGGTATTATCTACCCTAACTAGAACTATACTACGACTTCCTACGTAATTAGGTATGATCTTACTCCAGTGGTTACTGATAAATCTTTATTAATTATTTCTCATTTTCAACGAATGCCCATCATCGAAGCGGTGGGCTAGTGCAGTAATGAATAGAATGAAGTATCGATAGATCACGCCCACTTATAGACGAGGGAGGGGCACAAATCGAATTAGTGCATGCATCGATTAGCTGGGTATCGACAAAAAACGCGATTAGCCCCGAAACCATCGACAGCCGAAAAAAGGTAACAACCGCCGTTAATGGCGGTTTTTGTTCGAAATTCGAAGATTTGAATTCGTAATTTCAACCGCAAGGCGTTCGAATCATTTGTCAGTGACAATTTTTTGGTTGCAATCGATTTTTAAATACAGGTTAAGTTTTTACCGGCCGGCGGCGGTGGGATTCCACAATTTGGCCGATTATTTCTCCAGTTCTCCCCGCTAATAGGATAATTATGGTGGAAATACTTTACTAACTTCATTCTCATTGCGATAACTTGCTTCTGTTAAGTACTCTAGTTAAATTAACCTAATTTTGATCCCTTGTGTGCTTTTATTAAAACCTACTATATGCATAATCGAAAACGAATATAGTCGAAAACAACATTAATTAAAAAGTAAAGGTAATTTAAAATATATTAAAAGGTGACCGCAGTGAAAATGATTATTAACCATATTTCATGTTTTGTGGTCTGTCCACAAATATAATTGAAAATATTACTATAATAATATACTTGAAATAAGTCAAATAAGTATCAAATTATCAATAAATAATTCTATGTATTTATATACTTTCCATATTATCACTTGTTTGTGAAAAATTTTCGTAATCAATTGATAATCTTAAATTAAAGTTAGACGAATTAGACATCTTTTGCATGCAATCCACTCATCAAACTCAATACATTCACCGGCCCCAAAACTTCTAGTCGAAGCGCGCGAAAAACCTTAACTCCCATCGATTCCACGCAAAAAATGGTCCAGAATTGTGCCTGTCTATCCTTAGAATCGACATCGGCATGAGGTTTTGCGAGCTGCATTCCGTGCCTGTGGGAACCTGGGAACATTCTTCCAGGGCACCGCGATACCATCGGCTATCGATTCATTAACCAGTCGGATGCTTGTGGCACACCCTCATTAACTTTGTCGCTTCGTCTTTCGGTTAAATCCGCTGCGCCGCGGCCGGGTGGAGCGGCTCGCACGCGGCTGTTCAACGCTCTTGCTTTGTACGCGGCGTTTATTTCAACTAAACATATTGATACTTCTTTGACGAATAAATTCTTCTGATAACATAAGGGTATTATTGAAATTAAAGTATTAGTCAAGGTTCGAGTTTTGAATAATGCATATGATCACTTAAAATATAAAGTGTCTAGGAAAGTGAAAAAAGAAAGAATAAATCTAAAATAGAGGTAGCTCGGTATTATATTGTGCAAGGCGAACCTTTTGTTTTTTAATGACGAATGAATAAAACTGTAACTGCACTAGCATTAATATAAACACCATAAACTTAACCCTACGAAGTAATAACTGTACTTAAAAACCTGACACTTAAATTATCTAACTATACATAGAAGGGAATACAAATTTCCTGGTAATACCTAAAGAAATTTTTAAAATGTTCCCAATGTAGTAGTTAAAAAGCTCAGTGTGTTTTACCCTAAAACCGTGTCTGTCGTGGCAGCCGATCACGGCACGCCACAGATAATGTACGCTATCTGTCAAATTTGTTCCGCCGACTCCGGATCTTTTCGGTTCCCTCGCGTTGGTGGAATCTCTGTACCGGCTTTCCGAGAATATGACACATTTAAAAGTTAACTTTCATTTGATTATCTGTGTTGGTTTAAAAGTGTCGAGAAAAAGTTTGTGTTTATTTAAATGCAAAGAAAATAGTACCTACTTAAGCACGTAGATACTTTGCATAATACCGGTTAATTACAATGGCAACAATATTTGTCCTCGGTGGTAGCAACAAATCTATGATTGACGGTAAACTGAAGGTGATGGATGTCTATTTGCAGTAGTGACCACTTATTATTAGGTCAACTGCTCGTTAGCTACTTCTGAACAGAACATACAAACAAAACTTACAAATGTCAATAAAATGACATTTCAATTAATACTAATATATTGATCAACTATAAATAACTAAAAATAAATAGACATTTTCGTAAAAAAATAAATACCAAATTGACCTTTAACAAAACGTCTTCCGAAGCCAATAAACAAACGTTATTAATAAGACATAAACTTCTGTAAAGCAAAAACAATAAAATCTATAATATCAATAAAGAAGTGATCGACACCTGCGGTCGGGAACGGATAATAAACGATAGCCCATCGACAGTTTATGGGCGATAATTGTTGTCTATGGGACGGGCACAGACTATGGAATAAGTTGCGAACGAATTGATTTTAATATTTTCGACGAATGATCAATAATTTTCACTTCATTACAATCGAAAATATAGTTAAAAAAAATATTCATAGTTCAATTGTTATACCCATTTCGCATTTAATTACCATTAAAATAAGTAGTGATGTACCAGTTACACACGTCATTCCAACTTAGTCCTCAATGGTTGGATCACAGATATATTTCCAATCCTATTTGAAGTTAATTACAGTTAAGTTTCACATATCATCTTAGTGTTAGCTTATTTGCTGCTATACATCACTTTAAAAGATACCAGTAAGGCGACTCCGACAGGAGTATATGACAATATAATTGAGAATGAGTCATTGAATCGTTATCTATTTTTTTTAAATGGTTAGGTAAATGGACTA
The DNA here is from genome assembly GCA_018250635.1 of Telegonus apastus. NCBI lineage: Eukaryota > Metazoa > Arthropoda > Insecta > Lepidoptera > Hesperiidae > Telegonus > Telegonus apastus. The sequence goes on along the minus strand of DWNY01002303.1, from coordinate 694 downwards.
ATGACCTAGACATCGCTGCGACTTCATACGCGCAGATAAATTTGGTAACCGTTTCAGTAATTTAACAAGCAACAAATAATAATAGTGATTAGTATCTTGTCTCTAATTATGCGTTTAAACCTTTACTGAATCATTCCATTGATGAAAACCCCATAAAGATCCGTTGCGTAGTTTCAATCCAAGCTTAAGACGGGAAGCTACTCTGTTTACTAAGTAGAGATTTAACAAGTGTGTCTCTGCCTTAAGCTCAATTTTAAGCCCGATTGCGTCAAACCACTGGGTGGCTAATAATTATTTTATTATTGGTTTCGATAGATTATACGTTTACCGGCTCCGTAATAATTACGGTGCCCTTGCAACGATGGCGCAAGCTAATGACGGATTTCAGCAATTAGGACCTTTGGTATGTGTATGTTTGTTAATGGCTTGTTGTATTTGTGGTTCATATTTGATAATTAGTTCTGTTTTGTTATAGGTTCAAGTGAATAAACATTTAAATAGATAGGATAGGATGGGATAGGATGTAAAATAGAGTAAGACATAATGGGATGAATTAGGATTTTTTAAAATAAAGATGTAATTTCGCTTGTGATTTTGCATATCACGGAACATACAAGGGTAAAAGTGAATTCCATATTTCTGCTCGATCCACTTGTAAATAATCAAAAGACAAGCATTGGTTGAAGGTGGTAGA
>DWNY01002302.1:0-11261 GCA_018250635.1 Telegonus apastus | reverse complement strand
ATGTACATATGTATGTCCATTTCTTTGGCACGTCCCACAGCCCTGACGGCTAGATGGAATTTAACATATGAGGTGTCGTTAGAATCGTGTCATTTGTCATAGTAACACTAATATAATATGCTAGTATAATAAGCATATGGAAAAAAGGGTGGTATGGTATGGTATTTTTGATCAAAACAATATGGGTATCAAATGAAGATGGGTATCAAAGACAATTTATTTTAAGCAGTCGGATTGGTTGTTTTTAAAATAATTCTTTAGTCTTAAACATAGATGTATGTATATCCTGATCTACATAAATATAGAATTGAAATTTGGATTTTATTTCCAAATAATATAATTTTTTATGCCATACATTTGTATGTAGGAAAAGATTTTTTAAACAAAAAAAGTGAATCGTTTTTAGGGCTACATGGTTAATAAAAAACATAAATCATTATGTTTTTGTAATATTGCATCGCTTTGTCTATTCTTACGTCACAGAAACTTTATTTGGAAGATATTGTCCTTAATAATTTGTAAGAAAGAAAGGTATTATCTGAAAACATAATCCAACAATGACATCTTTACGACACCCATCTAGAACGTAGCTTAATGCTTATAAAACAGAAATAAGTATACCGTTACAGTTACGTAACAATAACTATTAAAACAGAGGACGATTAAATACAATGTTCAGTGAAATATTTATTTAGCGTGGACCGTTTAGAATCACCCGCACTGTTTGCGCTACGTGACGGGCGAGCACTGATGGATTTTGATAAGGGTCGTATTCGTGTTCGTAGCGCAAAAGAAATATTGGGAAAACAGTACGGTAAATTATTGTTTGAGCAGCCTCGGGGATGTAGGCGCGCGCCGTGCGGAGCGCGGTTTGTAAATATTCCACTTGAGCACGTTAACCGTAGCGCGGAGGTATATTAGTTATAACATAATTTATTTGATTGAAAGCAGTGATAGCCTAATTGTTGAAAATCGGCCTCGTTTTTGCGAAGTCTGACGTGCAAATCCCAGGTACATCTGATTTTTCGTAGTTTGTGAAATTAATTATCACTTGCTTTAACGGCGAAGGTAAACATCGTGTGGAAACCTGCATGGCTTATAAGTACTTAAAAATGTGTAACCACTACCAATTTGAACTCGGCCCTCTCTCTGAGAGGAGACCCGTGCCCAGCAATGGGATAATAATGGGTTGACGACGAGTGATATCGCGGAATTGATACATTTTATGAAATGGGTACCCACGATATGATGTTTTAATTTATTTTCTACCGTTATTTTAACCCAGTTAAAGTATTAATTAATTAAAAACTCATTTTATATTTCTTGTGTTGTAATTAATATGAAACATTCATTAATTCATGTAATTATTATAGTAAAGCTCGTGTCTGAATGCAGATTTTTTATTTGTATATTTGTTAGTTAAAGGCAATTGTAAATTGTATATGGAGTAAGAACATCTTATTGGTCATAATTACGTAATGGAGGATTAAGATAGAAGTTAAAAAGGGGACCTACTTTAACGCACCCTTCAAACTGTTATTCAGAAGCTTACACTACTGGTGTAAAACCATACGAATTAAAAGACATACATACACTTTTAAAACGTAATTAAAAATGAGTTTGGTAAGCGAGACATACGTATCCAATATAAGGATACTAAAATACCCAATACGAGAAAGAATGACCCGCCTGGCAGAGCGATCACCATGTCGGTCTGACGCGCAGTGTCAGATTCTATTTTGGGTCTTGGTGTTTATATGTTTTCTATGGTACTTACGGTAGTATTAGTGTAGAAAGCATTTTTTATTAATCTATACAAATAAAAAAAACACTTCAATTTCTGATATTTTTATTTTTAGTTTGATATTTCAAAATAACAACTGTTTTCTAAATGTAAATTAAAGTATACACGTATACCCATATCGAAAATACACTTTATTGTAATTTTTTTTGTCTATATGTCTGTTTTACGGAGGTAATCCTTTAAATGGCTGCACCGATTTTGACGAGATTTTCACTGAAAGATAGCTGACGGTCTAAGACGTAATTTAGACTACTTTAATTTGTGAAAAAAGCCTTAGCTTGCTCTCCACGCGCATATAATCAGGCATATCAGAGCCGTGCATTACTTATGCTTAAATGTGTATGCCTTTTTACTTCTATACCAGGGTGAAGCCGCGGATTTCAGCTAGTACACATTTAAGTACAACTTCAATAACCATTACCCGTTGTCCCCAGTCGTGGAGACGGGAGACGAGCCGGCCGCGTGCAGCAACCGTCGCACGCTGGTCCTAGCGAACCACCAGAGCACCGCGGACGTGCCGATGCTGATGACAGCGTGGAACCCGCGCGCCGGCGTCCTCTCCAACCTCATGTGGATCATGGACCGCGTCTTCAAATTCACAAACTTCGGGATAGTCAGCGTGCTGCATAAGGACTTCTTTATACAAGCGGTGAGTTATTTTGTGTGTATTTTTTTTGTGGGAGTATCGAGTGCAATCAACCTGATGATAAGCATTTATAGCGCTTTGTGGTTCGACTCCGGTGGTACTAGCACTCACCTGTTTCTGCCTAATAACAGCAGTGGTAAGCGCTGCTGTATTCTAGTGTGAAGAGTGTGGCAAGGGAGACATGCTTAACCGAGGCGTTTTAATATAGTCCTGAGGGGTAGCAACGCATCTGTGGCCGACCTCAGGTAGGAGTGGTCACAGTTATCTGGGGTTGATTACAGATGTCCATGAGCGGCAGTGGCTTTGATTTTTGACAATTTTCAGTCAAATATTTAAGGTATTTCCACATTTAAAAAATGCTACGCATCGACTTGTTTATTCGCTTATTCATTTATTTTTTGGAAATTGTAGTAATTATTACATACATATTAGGTGGTTTATTGTTCATGTTATGTATTATGTTTTTAGTTTTAAAAGGGAACGTTAATCCTTAAAGGACGTAATGCAAATACAAGGACATTCGCAGTCGTACTCTTAGTAAATAGAAGTAAAATACAAGCTGATTGAATGTGCAGACTCCATCAGCTTAACGAATGACGTGTCAATGAAAATCCAATCGTCATCGGATTTATATCGATTCGATCAACGTTACAGCGCCTGGTCAGGGAGATACGGAGATAGTGCGAGCTGTTCAAACGGAGATACGTGTGCACAGTACTCTTCACTATCTAACTATCCCTATCTATCTAGATTGCTGGGAGATGTCGACTATTCGTCGTCGATTCTGATTTTTTGTTTATCTTACTGGTGGGCTAGTATTTTAGTGCTGAAATTGTGTTGGTGTTGAGCAGTAGGGATAGTAAACGGTTGAAATATCGTGTTCTGGTCATAGAATGCCATTGTTTTTTCCCGAGGGTTTCACATGAGTTGATTAAGGGATTCAATTTAGAAAATGGACCAGTGTTTGTCTATAAAACGACTTCCTGCTTTACTGATCAACTTTTTACTTGACTTGACTGAGCTTTTTAGGACACCTAAGTTCAAATTTGTTCTAGGAAAAAGCTATCTATGTTAAACCTTTATCGATGACACTTGTGTTAATCTGTAAGGGTTTTTTCACATGTAATGCAAGTAGGAAACGATCATGAAATTTACTTGATGTTAAGTGACCACTGCCGCCCGTGGACGCTTAATCAACGCTAAATAAGATCTGAGTCTTATCTAAGGTTGGCCACAAATGCGTTGCTACTCTTGAAGAGGTAGCTGAAAGGCCTCGAATAAGTAAGTTTCTCTTGAAATCAGAACACTGCACTTATGTTATTAGTCAGAAATAGGAGTGGCGGTGGTGCCGCCAAAATCCAAGGATTCTACCACCTTCAAAATGGTTAGTATGTCATCCTAATCTTTCATGGTTATTATTATGTTATATATAAACGTGGCTTTTCTGAAACGACTCGGCTCGTAAAGTTCAAATGTGAAGTAGAACCGCACACGCGGCACAGACTCGCATCTTGCGATGTAATTACACCGTCTGCTGGAAGGAAGTTCTGTGTTTTACTGCACAAGTGCACACAGTTGTATTGCTGTTTCAATTTTAGTGTTTTGATGCTGTGTGTAGGTATGACGCTACTGTCTCATTGTGTTGGAAGGGTCTCTTAGAATGCGTAGGGTTTAAAGGGTCTATGACGCTAGTTCTGCTATAGAAGCAGTTATAGCCTAATGGTAGTAACTCAGCCTCTTAATCGGGAGTCCTAAGCTCTAAATCTAGACCAATGATTTTTCAAAACAATATACTTGTTAGAAATTAATTGTTATTTTCTTTAATGGCGAAGGAAAACATCGCGAGGTAACCTATACGCCTGATAATTCTTTAAAAGTAAGTTCTAAAGGACGTGTGAAGTCTACCACTTGGTACTTGGCCAGCGCGGTAGCATATGGCCTAAGTCCCTTTTTTAAAGGAGATCCCTGCCTTACTGTGGGACATTAATGGTTTGACGCGAACTCTTATCCAAGTGCAAGTTGGTAGACTTCGCACTTAACTAACCGGAGGGCTACGAAACACTTCGAGCATCATTTGCCTTGTAGATATCGAACACGTACATTTGTTCTTAAAGTTAAACGCTGTCGCTTGAAGCGAATGTCTCATGACTCTCTATTAAGGGTTTCTTTCCACCACAGACGTGCGAGATAGCTAAGCTATGGAGTTCACAAATAGGATTGTACTTGGTTTTCAATGTCAATCAAAATCAAGCAATTCTATAGTTTAGCTTTCTTGGTCATCTTCAGTGGAAATGTATGCTAAGGGTCGGATATGCGTAGAGCTGTTGTAGTGTATACTCAGCCTTATTGCGCATTCGTCAATCGACATCGCTGGAGATACGCTAGTATGAACGAGCCCTAAGAATCGAATCGTTTCAAGCGCAATGACGCTCGGCGCTTCCATCACACGTCAACAATTCGTTAAGCTAATGGAATCGATCTCCCTTCGTCAATGCGGGCGTTAATGATTGAATTATTCATTAAACTACACGCGTATACCACGGTGTCAGTGTTACAGTGGATATTACCGGTGTCGTTTTATATCGAGTAGTTATAACATTATTGTAATAAGCGTTCTTCGTGAAAATACATTCTACAAAATTTGAATGAAATTTCTACATATATTGTACATTATAGGCACATATATTTTTGGATACAGATAGATAAAATATACGCAACAAACAACTGTGTATATTTCTAAACCTTGTAGTACCTATGTACCGCTCTTCGTCTCATTAAGGATGCAAATTGAAGTAAAGAACAAAATATATACCACACAAAATATATACGAGGAGATTTTTATGCTATTGAAGTATTAAACGAGTATGCAGCCCAACTGATGGTAAGTGGCCACTGCGTCCATGGACATTTGTCATCTGCTTCAGATAAGATCGCAACCTGAGGTCGGCCACAGATACATTGCTACCTCTGAGGACTAAGCTGGAACACCTCGAATAAGTATATCTCCCTTACCACACCTTTCAAACTAGCACACAGCAGCGCTTAACACTGCTGTTTTAAGGCAGATACAGGTGTGGTGGCGGTTCCGACGGAGTCGAAACACAAAGGGTTCTACCATCTTTGCAGTGATAGCCTAATGGTTGAAACTCGGCCTCTCAATCGGGGGGTCCGAGGTTTAAATCCCTAGCACCTCTGACGTTTCGAAGTTATATGCGCATTACAAATTAATTTTCGCTTGCTTTAACGATTAAGGAAAACATCGTGAGGAAAACTGCCGACCTGAGAGTTCTTTAAAAAAAATATTCTTGGAGGTGTTTGAAGTCTACCAATTCGCACTTGGCCAGCGCGGTGGACTATGGCCTATTTACATACATTGAGAGGAGACCCATGCCCAGCAGTGGGCCAATAATGGGTTGACAACGATACAACACATTATATTCGTTATTTGAAGGTAGAAAAAATTTAAATTCGATATATCATATCTCATTCATGCCTCATTTTAATTAAATAATTCATTTTCATTGTAGCGTAAGTTCAAATATATTTAAAGCAAATATTAATTAAATGCATTTGAAGAGAAAATAATTGCGTCGTTGGTGGTTTGTCGAACACGATTTAATAACACATTGTCGAAAAACCTCAAAATTACATCAGCCGTTAATACTGGTCTTATAACCAAAATATCTATATATTAATACGTGAAGCGAAAATTTGCGGTACCATTTTCTGAATATTGCGCGGAAAGAGGAGCATTAGGCATACATAGAAATTAGGCATACGTGAAAGTTTGTGCAGAGAAGCTTTTAATGGATAATATTTATGTAGAATTAAGTTACAAAATATGCATTAAATTGAACAAAATAAAACAATAAATTGACAATGTTAAAAGATATTGTCAACTATGTCAGATGTCTATGTCAAAAAATGCCTTATTGCTTTTAAATGCGGCTTAGCAAATTAAACCTCATTTTCACTATGTTAATGAATGTTTTTCTTATGCACAGATTAAAAATACATAAAGAAGTTTATTTTTTGTATGGTTTTAATTATGGTCGAATGTCGACCATCGTAACTGGTAAAAAATAATTATAACTCAAATTCGAGTTTGTTTATTTGGTCATAACGCCTTTACTATTCAACTTATCATTGTGAAATTTTGTACACACGTTGCTAGCGGTCCAGAAAAGGACATAAAGTTCCTTTCATCTCGAAAAAGATACTATTCCTAAGGGAAAGATAAATAACTTTTATACCTACAAAGTTCCTACTTTTATGCCTACGGCCTCTTGGCATGAATACATTACATTTGCAATGTCTGTGAAGCATACCTAGCATAGTACACATCAGCGAGCGAATCCGTGGCTAAAAACTAGTTCTTAAAAAAATGTATTTCCCTTTCACAGAAAACAAAATCAGAAAAAAATGGAAGTACCTCCGAGACCAGTTCTCGGTTGAATACGGGAAGATCCCGCCGGCGGGCTGCGAGGAGGACATGCTGACGTACGAGCCCAAGTGGAGGTACTACAAGTCGCTGCAGTTCCTCGAGGAGGTGGTCACGCCGCGGGTCAGCACCAAGAACCCGAAGAGGGGCGAGGACAGCAGCGACGCGTCGCAGGACACGTCCGCTCCGGGCTCCCCGTCGCCCATGGACAATGGCCACAGGAGCTCCCGGTACACGCAGCGCATGATGGAAATGAAGAAACACAAGCTACGATACCTGAGAGAGAAACAGAAACTGAAACGCAGTTCGGAGCCAGCCCACGAGGAGCACATGCACTTCTTCAAGAGTCTCCTGCCACACGTTCGGGCCATCCCTCCCCACCTGCAGCTGTCCTTCAGGAACCGGGTGCAGGAGGTGGTCGAGGAGTTCGCCTACCGACCTGACCCGACGATGGTCGCCGGCGCCGAGAAGCCGACGCGCGACACGTACTTCATCACGTGCGTCCCGGACCACGAGACCAAGTACGAACCGCCGGAGTCGATCGACGAGTCTCAAGACCAAGATGACATGAAGGATGACGATGGGTCCTCTTAGAACTGAATCCTTAATGGAAGACCTTTTCATAATTTCTGTATTTAGCATCATATTTTTTGTGCTCTGTTTACAAGCAGACAGAAAAGATAATTCTTGAGATGTCCCGACTTTTTTTCAAGAAAGCAATATACATATCTTTTTCTGATGGATATTGTCAGAATTTGAAGTAACAGCTGGGGCATATAACAGTAAAAAATTTAATACTAGTGACATTATCAATAGGAAGTCCTAAGATATTTGTGGAAAAACTTGTAAAATGTGTGTGTGTGTATGTGTGTGTGGGTAATTAAATGGACGCATGGTAACTGCGCTAAGTGACACATTCTGTATGTTTTGATAAATTACTTGATGCAACGAATTAAATTAATTCATTCCTATGTTATTTTGTTTGTGAAAAATGTTATAAATTATAAGACTACGTTTATTTTATTAAATAAGATATGTTTAATTTTATTAAAATGTTATTATGTCCCCCCCCCCCCTTTAAACAAGTAGATATAATAAAATATGAAACTTCAAAAATGCACGTCTCGTAGTCTCTTGATATTATTGCTAGATAATATACAAAATGACTAAAATCTAGATTTTTTAAAGATACTGAAGTAATTATAATAAGTCGATTTTTGATAATTGATTACCAATGATCACTTAATGATAATTAATCGCTGCTGCCCTTCAGATATAAACATCACATATTCAATGCGAAATACGTTTATAATTGATGTCTTACTTGGTCATACACATACGATGTTTTCCCTCAAAACTGACAGTAGTAAAACCATAGTAAAACAACGTCATGCGAATACAATGATCGTATAGCATTATCTTTATTTGTAGTGAACCGATGCCTTAATCATATTAGTATCTATATACATACGGTACCTACATCATAGTGGGTATGTATACTGATGACATCAGATAGAATAAAAATAAAGAATACTGTCAAGTGCGAAGCATAATACGTGCAACCTTTGAGTATTTTTATTTATAACGTAATTAACTTTACATACGACAACAAAAGACTACTAAAAATACATAGTATTGCGTCTGTCCGTAATTAAAGCGTGTAATTACGTACGTGTGACTATTTTATGTTCATTAGGGTTTTAGCCGACTTAAATATGATGTTCATAAAAGGTGGCAGAACCATTTGTGGTTGACTCCGGCGGCACCACCATCACACCCGTTTCCGCCTTATAACAGCAGTGTTAAACGCTGGTGTGTTCTGATTTGAAGGGTGTGGTAAGGCAGACATACTTATTGGAGGGGTCCAACTTAGTCCTCAGGGGTAGCAACGCATCTGTGGCCGACCTCAGGTAGGACTGTGATCATACCCGGGGTTGATTACGGATGTCCATGGGCGACAGCGTCCAATTACCAACAATTGGGCTGCACGTTCGTTTTCTAAATCATTTTAAAACTTAAAAATTAAACAAAAATGGAAATAACATATATACTTTAACTATATACAAGTTAATGAATTTTTCAGGTAAGGTGGGGAAATTCGAAACTACCTATAACGATTAGCGAAAAATGTTGAAAAAACTTATAAGGCTACTCTTGATAAAAACGAAAACTGCATAATTAGTTTTTCAAGAAAATTAAATCTGTAGCCGGGGATCGCACGAGTTCATTTTGAAAATATTATACCCTTTATTTTACGTCATCTGATGGTGTTGGTTATAAGGAAAGTAATAGTTTTAGCAAATTTTTCAAATTATTATAGTTTCGGAGTTCCACATACACGTACACTTGAATAATATCGACGAATTGGTTAGTTAACGGTCTGCCTGTAACTAATCTATTTTATTATACGAATTCCAAATTCCAAGAAATATATATATATATCCTTTCCTTTAGTTTTAATAGATTACCGTAAGCTGTGGTCTCGGACTAAATTAAAACGCCATGCGTTTCTATTACACTAGTTACGTTCTACTCGGCACACGTCAACCCTCACACCGCTATCCGAAGTACATGTGACGACAGTGCCGCCGCGTTAAAACAAAAAAAAAATCAACCAACATTTTCATAATATATTCCCCACATATCCTTCATGCCGTATTTTATGAAGGCATTTCCCTCTTGGGTAATGTAGCATCAACAAAAAGTCGTATTACATGCAAACAGCTATACCACAGTAACTTGCTACCTAGATACATATACCTGGATAGGTATTTTACAATTTTTTCAACTATTACTTCATTTCATGGCGCCGGTTCGTGTAACGAGCGGCAATTTCGCTTTGCATGAATTAGGGATGGTAATGTTGCATGTAAATAAAAACTACAATAAATTAAAAATTTATTCACCGCAACTCTATATTTTTTATTGTGAGTTCATAAATTGTTTACGTTTTTGGATTTAAAACACAAACATTATTAGAGTGTGTCGAGTCATTTATCTTTAAGCAAAAGTTCCATCAAAATCACCTTACTACGATTGTTCGTACATACGTAAATATTTCAAAAGGTTTTTTGTGTTGTTTTATTTGTTGTCTGTTTTAGTTAATTAGTAATTTTATATGAATCCGTCACTTTTTCAAAATATGAACTGTAGGGTTCTGGGTTCGATTCCATATCAATCGGACATCTTAATAACGGATTAGATCTATTTTTGATTTGGGTGTCAGAGTTCTTACGTTACCTAAGCTAACATTACATAAATCTATAAAATAAAAACATGCGTACAGCCCTAACCCTGAGGCGTCTTGGAATAATTATATTGTTGTAGCAAATTGCTAGCAGACAGGATGTTTTATGAAGAGATAGGCAGATCGATGAAATACTGTGCACGAAAAATTATAGACTGTTCCTACCTCAGACTCGGTGTAAAATAGATCGGGCCTCGGGTAGGAACTACAGGCACGGGTGAGAACATCATTTGCGTGACATAGGACATGTAATAAAAATTTAAGTCCGAGTTAGCTAATTTCGTTTTTTTAATAGTTCAATAGTATTTCTGGTGAAATGCGCTATCAAAAAAGTATTTGGCAATTAAGCTGATTCGCATTATTATATTTTGCACTAATATCTACAGTACTCTTAAGAGAGGTACCTACTCCTGGTACATCACGATAAAGCTGTTCTTGCGTTTTGGTATAAGTGCGTGGACGTCGGCTGACTTACTTAAGGCTACCTTAATACGGGTGGCAACTCATATGTGATCAGCTTAAAATAGAATCTCTGTTCTATGGAGCTGGTTAAATATGCCCATAGGTGCAGGGGACAACTAACCATCAATTGTACACGTGCATTTGACGCGTTAATTTTCTAAAAAGCCTGCTTTAAAATAGCTGTAACAACAAATCTGGATTATAATCGTATCAATGTATTGTTGGAATGGAATTATTACTCTGAACGTCTTCCTACCCAATGTTATGTTGAGCGCCCCGGGCTCATATTGTGAATGTTACTATTTCATTTCATCCAATGTTTCTGTATTCCTATATTTCTTGGTGAATAATGAATATACAAATAAAATACGTAAAAGGAAACCAGGTAACTTTGTGCTACAACACAGATTTTTATGTTCGAATGTTTCATACAAAGTAGGTATGCGTTCTACTTTATTTTAACTTTTCTTTGTTTTTAGTGCTTTTGTGTTGCTTTATTTATAAAACTTTGTGTTTAAAATAGTTCGTTTATTTCAAAATTCTTAATAGAACATGTTTTATTAAATTGTATCTTGTCCATGTACAGGTTTATAAAAGTATTACTTGCGTCTGATTCGACTTGCTGTAACACAATAAAATAATATAAATAATTTAAATATTC
>DWNY01002301.1:0-11262 GCA_018250635.1 Telegonus apastus | reverse complement strand
GGCCGCCCGCATGCGCGTGGAGCGCGCGTTAGTAATATTTTTCCAATGAAAGTCCCGTCAAAATCGGTCCAACCATTTAGAAGATTACCTCAAACAGACAGACAAACAGACAAGAAAATATAAATATGTTTTTGTTATTGGTATTGTATATACTTTCATATGCATTAAGTTAAAAGTTGATTAAGTAAAAGATGATTTTAACATTAAAAACAGACAATTTTATATATTTGTATAGATTAAGATGATTATGAATCGCATTGTTTTATGCAAAATGGTGGCTGGATGGTTCATACAAAATTTACTAAAATCATATAGGCGGATTTTTGTAATGCGATGCGTTGCGACGCAGATGGCCTAATGTGTGCGATCCTTAATAGAACTAAAATTTAACATCTAACCTAATGTACTAGCTAAATATTTATACACTTAAATGAATATAGAAAAGACAAAATTTACAGCTCCGCTCGGAGATTCAACCCGTGTTGAAATGCAATCAGACGTTTGAAGTATGTCTTAAGGCGAGATTTAGTGTAATCCAATTTCGATATTTAATCAAAGTTTATCTTTCGTTTGTCTTGTTATATTGCACATTAATTTCAGAGCACATATATACGTTTTAAGGCGTAGTTAATTAATCGCGGTACTAGAAAGATACCAATTTTAAAACGTTACTAATGCTGTAGACAGTTTTCCAATACGAATACCTATAGTTCTTATTGTTCTATAATATACTCATAGCCTCACATATTATTTAGGGAGAAAAAGTGGGGAAGGGACGAAATATTTTTGTATCATAACAATTTGGTTATCAAATGTGTATGGGTATCAAAGTCAATTCATTTTAAAAAGTCGGGTTTTTTGTTTTTAAGATAATTATTGTTTGTTATCGCTTTTCTCGAGTTTGTGTCTAAATATTAACACGAATAGTTATAACATATATACATTTAAAATGGTATATTTACTATCATTCATTTGATACCCCCATTATTATGATAAACAATATTTTTAGCCGTCCCTTTTTTCTTTGTTCGCAAGCGCCCTATTGAAAAATTATGTCACTATATCAACTGAAACAATTCCAACGACATCTTATATGTTAAAATCCGTCAAGGCGTCTGGGCCGTGAAGTGTGTCAAAGAAATGCACATACATACATATACATATACGCTCGCAAACGTTATCCTCCTTTAACGCAATCGGGTACTTACTAATAAGTAGTTTCCTCATCTTAAATCTTTATAATAAGTCCGATTGGTAATAACTTTTGGATGACACTTTTCCTCTCCGTGTCTGAGAAATATTTTTTTATAATTATGATGTACCAAACGAGCATGCAGCCCACCTAATAGTAAGCGGACACTGACGCCCACGGGTATCTGTGACAAGCTCCATATAAGTTTAGAGTGCTGCCTGAGGTCGGCAACAAATGCTATGCTGATTGCAACCACACATGGCTAAGTTAGGACGCCTCGGATAAATATGTAACGATATATGTATTACTACTTTTCTATTGCGAGTCTCTTTATCTCTCCATACACGTTTAAGATTATTTCATACATATCGGTCGCATAGCCGCATCTCGGAACTCATAAAAAAAGTCACCTAACGGCCAATGCCCTATGATCTTTCAAGTACGTTTTCACTGCGTTAAAATTAAATTTCAACACGGTTCATCAATTTGCTGCGTTCATAAGTTATTTATTTTAGTTCAAAGTAATGTTAATGTATTGATTCTTCGCTTCAATTTTATCGTATTATTCAAAGATTTTATGAATTTGAGTTTATATACTACAGCCTTACGAAAATATGACTGCGAAGTGCACTTACTCCCGTGGCTCATCGGAAGTTAGTTGGGTGTAAACTAAGCCTATTTCTTTTAAACGAGCACCATAAAATATATATATCATTCACGTTTTTGTATTCTGTGCCTTATAATTGGTCCCAAGTATTATCCTTGCACAAAAATACATTTAATCAGAGTTGACTAATAGCCAAATTTTTAGGCATATCTATCTACATTGAAACAGGATGATTCAATGTTCCAAGTTTTATTAATTGTCGGGAAAGACCATTAAAAGGATCCAATAATCTAAGAACTCTTGTTCTGTGTCTTTGTAAGTACATAATAAGTTGTTGGTCTAGTTAACCTTCGTATTTATTGTATTCATTTGTTATCTAAACAGTAATATCCTGTCTATGGTAAGCATGCAACCGGACAGACATAGCGTGTTCTTTACTTTGTGTAACAAGGAATGTTAATATAATAAGCGCAGATTTAAAAAATAATCAGATAAAGTATCTAAAATAAAATATTTAACCGTTTATGTAATTCAAATTATATTAAATACTTATATTTGGGTAGTATACACTAGACCTGTACACGTAAGTACCGTATAATATAAATCCATCATTGCGTTTAGTATAAAACTCTTTAAATTTGCATAATAACTGGAATAATTTCAGTGTAAAACATCTCATAGAAAGTTTTCTTTCACAAATTTATGTTCGACGATCAACAAATGTAGCATTAGCTTCGATGCAATTTCCTGTAAGGATTTGCCTTACTTTTTTGTCTGAGACAATATAACAACACAAGCGCTGAGATAATCGCTCATAATCAGGCCGCAACATCTCATCAGATAGGATTCCGTGATTAACAAAAAAACCTCTTAATTAAGTGAGGGTAGGAGGGGCGAGGGTGGAAGGGTTTGGAGGTGATAATATTCCTCATTACGGCGCGCCGCCGCGTCAAGCCGTTACGTGACGGTGTGGCGGACACACTGGCTCTGTTTACACCGAATTGAACGTATATATGCCAAGATTTATGTCAGTGAATTAATTTTGGAAACGGAGATATTATTCCTATAGTATAAAGTATATTCCGTAGAATACTCTTATAGTATTATATCGGTAGATTAATATTATTAACGTTCAAAACGAATTCTCTAACGAATCTACATTGATTTTTTTACTGTGACTTTGACTTATATAAGCTATAGATTAATTGAATTGTGAGAAAGAACCTATCTATTAAACTGTAGTTATGGTATATAGTTATAACCGCAGCTAATAGTGTGGTGCTTCACTTCAATGTAAAAAATATTATCCATTATGTTAAGCCTATCTGTAGTTTTTACCATACATAAAGACCAATAAAGGTCATAGATGCTTATTTTCATTTGATTTAAATATGGTTGCGACCATTGCGACGGATCTATTGTAATCAGAAATGCGCTATTTCAGTTTATTTTATTTATATCGAATCAAAGTCTTTAATTTAGCAAGATTAGTTAAATAAATAATGCATATCGAATTTCCCAGGCGATACATGAACAAAACATGAGTTGGAATAAGTGAAATTTATTCACTATTAAAATCTTCTGGCAAGTTCGATGAAAGTAATTTCCCCAGCTACTGTTGATACAAATATAAAAATATTTGCAACAAATTTATACAGAGTTTTATACATTCTGCAACTTTTGTATTTCTGCAAATATGAGCGCGACGGATCAGGAAGTTTGTTTGTTTAATATTATTTTCAACTAGCTGATCCCCGCGGTTTCACCCGCGTTAGAGAAGTAAAAAAGCATAGATTAATATATGCCTAATAACAACGAGAACAAGGAAGTAGCGCCCGCCATGGCGGCCGCATGCGCGTGAAGCGCTTGTTAATACTTAAAAAAAAAATAAAGTAGCCTAAGTTATGCCTTCGACCTTCAGCAATTTTCCGATGCAAGTTCCTTCAAAATCGATCCAGCACTTTAGACATACTAACAGACAGACAGAAATTTTCATATGCATGTAGTGAAAAATTGGTTTGACATTACAAACAGACACTTTAATTTTATTTATTTGTATAGATGTGATTGAACTAAGAGTCATATTCAATACGTTCAATATTTAAGTTACACGAGTTATATATTTACATGTATGCATCAGTATTACTGAAATGTAAAATATATACTTTGACTCGGAGACTCAATAATAAACTACCTCCATAACCTTACCTTTGACCGTGCTATTTCTACCTAACGGTGTTAAGATGGAACTTTTCAGTAGACAGGATTTATTGCCCAGTAAAATAAATACAAAAAATGACTCAATACAATCTAAATTATCGTAATTTCATAAAAAAATACACTTTAGATTAAATACGTCCCGTACTTTAAATAATTAAATATATTATGAATATGTTACACGAAAATGAAGCAACATCAACGCGATTTATAGCCTTTTGCAAAATAATCGTTTTGCTGAGCTTTTGTTCCCCACTTTCCTCTATCAAATGGCGTTCCTTTCATAGGCGATATGTGCATTGTTGGAAAACTTTTACAACTCGTTTTGAATCAGAATCGTTTATGGATAAAATAGTTTCGTATTGTTGGATTTTATTAGATTCACGAACAGTGCCATTCTTGATACTTGTTAGAATAGATTTCAATCTTACTGTGTCTGGGGAAATTGAATTATTTTCCTAGAATACGATTCAATTTTAACTGGTAAATTAATAATCTTTATATTTACAACAAATAGTAGGACTAAGTATATATTGTTAGTACTACATACATAAACAAATACAGATTTATTTTTCCATCGAGTGTAAACGGAAAAATATCGACATAGAAACACGAGGATCAACTTAGTCAACTTGTCCTGAGTTGGAGCACTGAGGCAACGATAGCAATGTATTTGAGATTTTTAGTCATAGTATGATGTAGCCGTTAATGTAGATCATTTCATCCCAGGGGTATTTTATCGGGAATGTGTAAGGACATGTTTAGTGATCACGTATCACTGAAAACTATAAGAAGTAAATTTAAAACTCCACACGTTAGGTATATAAGCTTAACCGGCCGCGCTCGATGCTCGTCTGCTCGAATCTCGTTACGCGACGGTGTGAGCGGCGGCCAATTCTTTGATCCTCGGTTAATGGCAGCACGTCTAACATCAGACACGCGTGTAATGGCCATCGTAATTGGACTGTGTTCATTATGTTATAAATTAATTTAATGGGACGAAAAAGCTGTCTCGCTTTGATACTTAATAACTAGTTTTTCTCCAATTAGTAAAATGTAAAAAGGTTGGATTTTTATGATAATGAACATGCAAAGCTGTCATATAAGGATGCATTTTTTTTATTATAGAAATAGATAGAGATAGAGCGCATTCGATCTGATATGAAGGAGCACTCTACCATTGACCTTTATGTAGCCTAAATCCTCAGGTTGCTTCCATGGGCAATATGGGCTTTAGTGAAGAGCGGACAGAGCGGATATTTATAAGCTGACAACCTTGTCTGATTTTAGACTAGCATTATCGCGGAATTGATACATTGTAATATTATAATACGTAACGGGTACTCACGATACGTTTTGGTAATTGTGCTAGCAAATTTACATATTGTATAGTTATATATTGAAATATTTTAATGTACCCAACAACCTTGTTCATATATAATATAGCAGTCAAACTTCTAAGAGCATAGGTAGATACTCTCAGAAGTTTGACTTCATTTACGTTGATGGTCTCTAGTAGTTCTAGTATCAAATTTCTACAAACAAAGACCAACGTTCCAGAACTGTTTTAAAAGTAAACAAAGAACTTAATGCAACTTCGCCCGTTAGTTGCATTACTCAACTAAATTTAAGAGAGTTTTTATTATATGTCAGTTTTGCAGCTGAACTGCAGCGCTTGTTGTTCTAACAGACAGTCTCACTGTCGGTGATCGAGTGAACACTGCTCGAATAATGAAACTGGATGCAACTACAAATGTGAAAAATAGTAGCAATTCATTATAAATGTTTCAAAAGATACTGCAAGTATACATAGCTTTTGTATCCAAACGGCTAAATTCAAGTCTTGAAATTCCCCTATCCTATTCTACCGTTTGTCTATCTGTCCAAGCGGTTAAATATAGACATTATTGCAGTAAAGAATTACAGGAGAAAATAAATTACAGAAAGAAGTGTTTGCTACGTACCATTTCCTATATATAAAGTGATTGTGCGTTCCTCAAACAGATAAATAATAAACCACAGAGTTCAACTCAACTAAATTCGATTCTTTGACAATTTTCGTTTCAATTTCATTAACTTATGAACTTGGTAAACGTCTTAAACTGTTACCCTATAACATGGCACGCTCTAAGACCCTTAGATTGGCTTCTCTACACTTGAATCCACCGTCCTTTGAATCGGCCGATGCACAAACTAATCTCGTGCAGCTCAAAGTTAGGTACTTTGATAGCCTAAGCTTGGCTTCGACAGTTTATGTTCGGTTACCGTCTTCAGTAAGATACACTTGAGGGGAACAACTCTGACCTGCACACAGAGGTTAAGATGTTAGATTCCGAAGATAAATTTGGGTAAGGAAAATTCTGGTGTCTGATGTTGGACAGAATTTCAGTATTAAAGGTTAAGGATAGGACATTTTAGAAATCGATTTTGAGTTTATTTATACTTAACTTGAAGCAATTCAATGACAAGACGTTTTGCATAATTTATAAAACGAGCATGCATTCCAGCTGATGATATGTGGGGATTATCGCCCATGGACATCTGTAATCAACCGCACATAACATGAGTCTCACGTGAGATTGACCACAGAGCGTTGCTATCCCTGAGGATCAAGATGAAATGAGTCAAATAAATATGTCTCCTTTACCATACCCTTCCTCCAAAGTTTCATAGCAGCGCTTAACACGAGACGAGTCTCAATCGATTGCAGCAGACTACAATTACATTAAATTCTGTTATTTGTTGTTTAAAGTACCTACTTTACCACTAAAGTACAATAGTTGCGAAGACAATAGAACGCAGGAGAACTAGATAGTTCTGCTAGCTAGTTGTCATTATATGTCCTGGTTGCGATAAATACCCACTTGATATTTCTACAGTCCATTACATCCACTCAATCATTCAGTTTTATTGCATCCACTGCATTTCATTTTTCTAAGCCACATCGTACCATACTGAAACTGATAAACAGAGATAATACAGTCGATTGTACAAATATGACAATACGATACATCTTAGAAGAGACACGACAATAAACTGGTATCAAACTATAAGTCATATTTCACAACTTCTTACACTTGTTCCGATCTCGACAAACGTTTATCTCTGCTAATCCGTCACAGTATAGATCCCGGAGCGCCGACGAAATAATAAATCAGAGGACAATAAAAATGCGACAAACGTTTCGAAAAGATATCGAAGAAGCGAAACCTCGGAGTAGGCGAGGCTTGGCGTTATTCGACGTTGCGGCTTAAGCGACTATCGCAGCATTAAGTTTTGTTCACTCTTTATAGGTTTGCTTGTTAAAGCAAATAAGAAAAAAAAAGAAAATAAACAGAAAATTATTTAATTGGCAGGACCCGTTTTGGTTAGATCTCTCATATCAGTCATTGACTTGTGAAAATAAAGTTAAGTTGTGATGATACATTGATTAAAAAGATTCGAACGTTCCAATTTAATATTAAATGATAAAAATAGAGGCAACTGCCTTATTGATTTGATTAGTATTACTATCTTAGAAATACCCTTTAAACAAGAGCACTGCGGTTTTCAAGTACTAAAGTGAAGAAAAACAAGTGACGCTGGTGCCACACAGTTTTTCCCATACAATAGAAGTTGCAAACGAGCATGAATTGTACTGACTCTATAACTTACAAGTGGTGGAATTCTTTTAGGTTCGACTCCGGTGACACCACCGCCACACCTATTTATGCCTAATAACAGCAGTGTTCAGCGCCGCTGTGTTTTGCGCGTTGCCACTGCTGAGGGCTAAGATGGTCACCACAGGCCGCCAGCCAGTACCCCCTTTTTTCGATCGTAACGCAATAAGTACTTTACAATTGACGACCCGCGTGTCGGAGTCACCGTATCGGTCTGACACGCAATGGGTTTCAAGGTCGATCCCCGGCCAGAGATATCTGAAAGATGAATTTAGATGTCTGTTCTGGGTCTGGGTGTTTGTGTATTCGCATCTATGTGTTTTCACGGCACTCACAACACAAGAGTAATCCTACTGTGGGGCTATGAGTGTAGAAAGCGTATATAAACAATAGAAATGACCATATCGGTTCGACCTCTTATCAAAAGTTACAAAAGGATCACAATTTATACGATTGTTCTACTTTGTGTTTGTTCTATTCGGTTTAAAATCCGTATCACATAAGCCGCATCGTGTAAGCCAATATCTCAGTGCCGCAGACGCAAGCCGCAAGCCGCTAGCCGCACGTGGCACGGCATGAAAACTTCAGGGTAATTCGCAAGTATTCATTTTGTTGTGGTTGTTTCGGGCCCGCGTTTACTCACGAAACGGGATATTTATACAAACTTGGAAGTCATGAGCAACCTCTAATATGAAGTGAAAAGATGCCTCAGAATTCATTTAGAATTTGAAGCGTAGACAATATTGGCCTTTTAATGTATGCGGAATTTAACTTTACAATTTCAAACAAAACAATCAAGTTTTGTTTGCTGTGTTTGTCTAAAGACGTACTTTGTTAGAAATTATTACAGAAAAGAAATATTATTATACCAATACCTTGAGGGATAACAGAATAGATGAGTAGACTGAAATGTTGAGTAAGAAAATATGAAGAGTATTATCTCCATACTAATACTTTTGTCAAACCAGTCAAATAACATTGTTTTCGTATCTTTGTCATCCTTTGAATGGGTCACAAATAAGAATTTATATAGAAAATGTGTAGAAAACAAACCATTTTCTTTGTAGAACTACGTTGAGACGGTTTAATATTTTGAAGTACGAAACATATTTCTCGAATTTACTTTGTATCTGCGTCCCGGCGGCAGACTGTTTAGCAATGTCTCGGGAATTTTAAAGTAGCAGCCAATTCTTCTGAGACTGTTATTATGTGGGAACACCCTTTAGCGTTTCTTTGTATTCCATTGTAACAACGATCTGAGTGAACCACAAACGCTTTGTGGCAATGTCAAGGAATATTATTAGTGAAAGTGTATACAGAGTGAATATTAAATAGAAATTATTTCGAAGATGTTTTGTTTCATGTTGAGCAATGATAAATACGAATGTTGCTACAAATAGCTATATTATGAATAATAAAATGAATAAAATATTTATTTGACGATCCACGTGGCGGAGCGGTCACCATACCGGTCTGACACGCAATGAGTTTCGGGTTCAATCCGCGATTAATTTAGATTCATTTAGATTTCTGTTCTAGGTCTGGATATTTGTGTACTAGTCTTTGATTGTTTCCATGGCAATGACGACACAGGAGAAAGTGCTAATGAGTGAATAATAAATAAATTAAACAAGATAAATAATATAATAAGGACATTATGACATAAAATTGGGTTATTATTCTAAGGTATTCAGTTAAAAAATAACCGTTAGCTTATGTACTATAATTTTAAACGTACAAACTTGTGTACTCTTGTACTTGTGTACCTTGAAAATTATCACTTCAGCAAAACTTACAATGTTATATTACCGTCAAAATTTATCATGCAGATTATGATAAACACAAATAATTTCAAAGGGAATTTCTACTTGATTATGTAGACTATTCTGCGTTAACTCAACGCCAAAATAGGCTATACAACATTATGTAGAGCGTGGAACTAAATTTTACGAAAGTTAAGGCTGCCAGATCCAATCTAGTCGGTTCTGTTTGCGTGTAGCGTAAATTTCATAACAATAATGTGATTGATATCTGTCACTATACAAGTAAAGTTTTGTCGATTCTGTGTATATGTAACGTGTCCTTTTGAATATGTTCTAAGAGGTTATTTGGGTTGACTATATTGCAACCTTAAGCGAGTAAATATATAATTTTTGTGGTACTACTTACGGTGCGTATGGTTCCGTATTTATACGAGGGATAACTTTATCTTTGGGGATATTAGCGTATCTGTGTTCGACTACAGATAGCAAGCCAATTTAAGTACATATTACACTATAATTTATATACAGGATAATTAATGTTTGATGCGAATAAAATGAAAAATAAGGGTTATCTGAAATTCGAACTTCGGACGGATGAGAAGACCCTATCTTATCTGTAGATATTCTTCAGTTCTGTTTCCTTTGCTAGGATTTAAACATTTTATATTGCCATTTTATTTCAATGTTACCATATTTATAATGAGTTTATAGAACAGTCAAATATTCATAAAGAGCTACAAACACTTGATAGTTTTTGTCACAGTTTATGACAGTATATATATTTTATGACAGGAATACAGTTACAAAAAATTAACTTAAGATTATTCAGTTTAAATTAGGGATCGGAAATTTAAAAAAATGCTGTTATAAGGCAGAAGTAGGTGTGGCGTGTCTCCCAAGTTGAACCACAAAGGGGTCTAACAACTTTATAATTTGAGTCAAACTGAGAACTCTGACCGACAATTATTATCGAGCTTCAAGAATCGACGCATGTAATATGTAGCCTTGACAATGACTCTTCAGTTACAAGAATCGACGGGTGACCTATCTTTGTAATTCAAAGTTTGAGACAAGCCAAGAACATTCAATTTGTATCTGGAGCACGTAATATTTGCGACTTGACACGCGACACATTTGTTGTGCCCGAGAATTATTGCACGTGCCTCGTGTCAAGGATACCGTATCCTTCGCGTTTGATAAGCAACTTATTTATACTAGTCAAGGCCTCTAGTTGCGTGCTTTTAATCACATTCCCTTCAATATTATATTATTACATAACTAAAATTCCAGCGCCATATATTCCTTAGCGTAATTTAATAATATATTGAAGGAATAACACTTATGAGAAAATGTGTATTAAATTTCTTTTTTTATTTTCTTCTTTGAAACGAAGCTTATGGAGAGGTGGGAGGTTACCATCATTAGTAAATAATTACGTAATAATCGTGTCGCATACAAAGAATTAGAAATGATGCCTCAAGATACCTCAAGTCCTAATAAAACATTAAATAAGCAGCCAAAAAGTGTTCAACTTTAATTAATCTCAAATGTCCCAAATGTGGATATGATGTTATAATAAGCATCATATCACTCGTACAGAAATATTCTTCAAATATAACCCCCTAATGGCGCATGTCGCTACATTCTTCAAATGTCCTCAAAGTTGAAGGGCGCGAATAGCAAGCCTTAATTTGCAATATAGGTCGACAGGGGCAGGACTTGAGACTTAAGCAAGTCCACTTTAAGGAAACTGTGGCGACTTCCGGCAACTCATCAAGAGATGGCGCCACTAGTATTCTGAATCACGCTATCGAAGCATTCTCA
>DWNY01002300.1:0-11262 GCA_018250635.1 Telegonus apastus | reverse complement strand
CTGCACCGCCCGCCGCACCGCCCGTACCGCCCGTGCACTGCGCGAGGGCCTGTTGTCGAGAAACGTCAGTATACTGAAGGTCCGTTTTTGTTGTTGAACGTATCGTGTGGCAGCTCTGGCTTGGGTAGTTTGCTTCGTGTAATGTTAACCGTTTGACAATTTTTTTTAACGATGTCGGCTGTACTATAATGCGTTTGTGCAAATAGACGAAACCGCTTTGCGACACCGTTCAACGTGTGTATTTTACTTTTAAAATGTTGCCATGCAATATTGATGTTGCAAGGTTGCAAGGTGAAAGCGTATGGTGGCAAGCTTACTTTTATAAGATGCGATCATCTTAGTCCTTAGGAGTAGCAACGCATCTGTGATTAGCTTCAGATATAATGCCTTTTCTATATGCAGATGGTTATGTACTATGTAGTAGACTCTAATGGACGGCAGTGACAAATTACCTTTAAATGGACTCCACATTAATTTTCTACTCCATTTATATTAATAAATTGCTTCTAAAAAAAATACATCGTCTATGTATAGAAAATCTTACTGAACTCTTTGTTACCGTAGACTCCGTAGAGTCAATCGTAGCACTGCAAACGAACTCGGCCCTCTGCACTCTGTAGCTATTTCTGTACAGAGATAACGGTGCGTCCATTGTTGTCTGTTCCGGTTTAAAACGGCCAGGGGATAAAGTAATCAACTGTTGAGTACGTCTTTTAATGGGTACGCTGTACCTGCGACCTGTCCGCGACGTGGGTACTGATAACAAAACACGTAATGTGTGTGTGTATTATGTGAATGTAGTGTTCGAATAGGTAGATGTATGGGGCAGTGATTGTTTGTTGATGTCAATCATTTCTGGTTTCTGCTGCCAACATCGTTTCTTGTAGCTTTTTCTATGCAAATCTCCATATTGAAAGCAGCCAATGCCTAGTCTAGCCTATTCCAATAACTTTAAAATAAGAATAAGTCTTCTGATAGCTTCATTGACTAGATAGAAGATTCGACCATCTTCGAAGACTATAATGATAAGAAATGGGGAGCCTATTTTAAATCTCGTGAAAATTGGGTATTTTGTGTAAAAAAATAATGTATACGGGTCGTAATAAATAGTTGTAATCTTAGCCTTTGTTTGATATTTTTGTGATTTATCTGAAGATTGAACGATATTGGCTTGATTCACTTATCTTTCTTCTTACGTGTGTTTATGTTTGCACGATATTTGATAGAAGTTTGCTTACAAATACACAGTATATACATACATACTTTCTTTGATGGATTCGTGTTAAAGCAGCGTTTGTTTTTGATGTCGACGGTACTCATCTGATGCTTTTACGTTATAGCCGTATAAAATCGATATAGCTTTTGGTCACACACACATGTGGCCTTTGTTACGTATCTGTGTACCGTTTATAACCGTTACCGTTTATAACTACTTAATAGTAATTTATGATTATTCGAAAATGGTTAGTGTACCTACCATTATTAAGAATTGTATGCGTGTAAGTCTTATAAGTGACAAATGCAAAGGCAAATGCAATGTAAATCACTATATTAGGTGTTTACATTAGTATAATAAAAGTAGAGGACTGTTTACTAAAATTTCCTTGAGGATATGAGGTGGAACGTCCTATCCTATTATTATCTGCTTAACCACATCATTGGTGTGTCGTATAAAGCTATCAGTCTATGTTGATCTTGATTTGAATGCACCAATTTTGATGGAGTACTCACGCGAAGATGAAATTAATAGAAACTGTCGTAGGCTTCTTTAAAATGAGAATTAGGTAGATACCTACCTACCTACCTAGTAGTAGATACCTACCTAATTCTCATTTTAAAGAAATTTACCTCGTGCATATATACATATATACATATGCACGAGGGTGCATATGGTTGTTGGAGTCAGGTTCAGTTGTTAGGTTGTCATCTACCTTAAAAAAACGGAAAGTTACATTTCCATTTCATTTAGAAGAGAAAACTTACTCGTATGTAGTAGTATGTAGTATATAAGACGACATCACAATCTACAGGTATAGCTTAGCACACTCGCAGTTGTTAAAAGCATTGGCTATACACCTCCAGGGAAATATGTCTGAATTAATACCATATGCACATCAAGACCTACGTCTAAATCATAGTGTGTAGTCACTTGTAGATACGCTGCGCTAGTATTTTTTATACTGCTACTCGCATAGACTAAAATGTTTTATGTCGTCGTCAAATCATTACTGGTCCAACTGCTGGGCACGGGTCTCCTCTCAGAGTGAGAGAGCTTTTAGGCCATAGTCCACCGCGCTGGCTAAGTGCAAATAGGTAAGACTTCACACACCTTCAAGAACTTTTTTTTTAAGAATTCTCAGGTGTGCGGGTTTCCTTACGATGTTTTCCTTCACCGTTAGAGCAAGTGATAATTTATTTCCAAGTAAGAAGTAAATCTAAGTAAGTAAGAAGCGAGTTTTATGTAACAGTAGTTTATAGAAGCAAAGGGGTGTAGAATTGTTTATCGTTCGATTACGGCGCTGCTATGTCATGTCTATTCCTGTTATATATTTGAAAGGTCCTTTGTCCCGCCAGACCTATTTATGTCAAATGACAACAGTGTTAAACGTTGCTCTTTTACTGATTGAAGGGTTTGGTAACAGTCATGATTATCCGGGGCGTTCCAGCTCAGTAGTCCTCGTGCGTAGTAACGTATCTATGATTGACAAAGGCAAGATTCTGATGTTATCTGGGGTTGATGACTGATGTTTATGGGTGATAATGGGCGCTTACCATTAGGTGGGCTGCATGCTTGTTTGCTTATTCTATGTTATGTAAAATCATAACAATTAGTTCGTAGTTAAGCTTTTAGCGTGCAGTTTTATTGGTCAATATGAGTGTCATATCGTTTGAATTTCAAAAATCTCACTGCAATGCCTGACATAGTCTGAAAAAACGATAGCTACTGTTTAATTGTAATTGGTTTATATTCGATTTTATCAGCATGCAATGGCCAAATCGTTTAGGAAAACAATCCAATCACAACTATTTGATTACTTTGTCCCTATCAGTACTTGTAATACTTATCGATCGTTTGTATAGATGTCTTGCTCTCAAGTGTCCTAGCTTTGGTGTCGAGGTCTAGCCTAGATCAACTTTAATTACTTTAGGTATAGCTCTATAGTCTCACCCATCAAAGGACTCTATTACCTATTATAGAGACTAAGTGCCAACTATCTCGAAATTGCTTGACGATTATTAGTCATTGATTTCTAGAGCGAATAAAGTTGTGCTCACTAACATTTAATAATTTAAAATAGTGCATTAAATATTGTAATTAAAACTGGCTTCGTTTACTACTACTACTACTACTAAACCTTCTGTTTCCTACAAAGTATGGCTGAGAAACATTTTCATCACGCTTATCGGCATCTGTATATATACATATAACAAAGATGTAACTAGCGCTCGCTGTCCGTGTGTTTAAAATCAGTTGGCACTATAACTACGGAATTGAATTCAAGGTAATGCAGACATATTCTTAGTGGGTACGTCAAAATAGAATTACTCTATCAAAAGTTATTACAACTTAAAATTATAAGTCACTTTTCTTAGATCAGTTCTGTGTAGTGGTTCTACCGTAGCGGAGTACATGGCGCTATTGTACAAGCATCACTCGAGTCACGAGCAGAATACTAAAACCAAATGGCTAGTTAGTTATCTGTATATATAATAATAATGTAACTCGTGCTCGCTGTCTGTGTGTTTAAAATGACTTGCCGCCAAAATAACGGGATTCAATTCATGGAAATGCAGATATATTCAGAGTACGAATCTTAACTTAATATTTAAGCTCTATTTCATTTCAATTGGTCCACTCTATCAAAAGCTATTACAGTTTAAAATCAGAAGTAACTTTCCTGGCGTCGAATTACCTAACTACGTGAACGTGTTTTCTACCGTAATACACTAGATGGCGTTATTGTACAAACGTCACTGACTCACGGGCAAACTTCTAAATACAAATGGCAGAACAACGTTCGCCTGGTCAGCTAGTATAATATAAAAGTGGCAATCTAACATTTATTTCACTTGAAGGTAGTCACTGCAACCTCTGATGTCAAGTCCCATCAACCTCTGATGGGATTGGGGTATAATCTGATCGGCGACAGATACTATGCTACCTCCGAAGACTCAGTAAAAACATCCATATAAGTATCTCTCCCTAACATTGCTGTAATAACTGCCACCATCATTATAATAAAATATATATGTACGTGTATAAAAGTAACTACTTTTCAATTGCACACTCCGTATTGAACCAAGTCATACCTGCCCGTGTCATTGTCTGCCACATAATATGTCTGTACATGTGAACGGACCTCACTTCATATTATTTGTATGTATGTAATTTCATTTTTTATTATTGTTTCCTTCCGCACGCCGTAAACGTTTATTACTTGTATGAAGTACTCCTATGTATTTTTATAATTGTGTGTGTAATTACATAATTATGTAACACTACTTTGCATGTTGTTATCACGTCCTGTACTTATGTAGTAGTAGGTGTTATTTAATACATATGAAAAAGTAATCATATCTTTTCGAACGTCTTCCTGCTAAAATATATTAGTATTTATTCTTCTTAGTTAAAGTTAACCTCTTAGTTAAAACCTTTGTGTGTTTACCATCCCTTTTTTCCCATCTCGATGGCGTAACAGCAGCGTCTCGTAAAAATCTTATGGTTTAAAGGGACGTTATGATACTGTTGTTTATAACTGTTATAATTATTTTAATAATTGCTATTTTAACTCATGTTATAGGTTACATAATGGTTTGGCGGTTGTACTGCCGCAGTTTAATAGTTATAAAAAGTGTTTTAATCGCCACAAATATAACATAGTTGTAAAATGAAGTTTATAAAAAAAAAGGCGACATTTTTGTTTACCTCTCGATCGCTGTCTAGAGCGTAGGAGCATAACGTAAGTAGGTATACAAACTAGAGAATTAAAATTTTAAAAAACCCGCCTGCTTAAAATGAATTGACTTTGATACCCACACTCACTCCGTTTTTAGGTACCATATTTAAAAATTGTATAGTCTATGTCACTATGACAACTGAGACGATTGTAAGGACATATCATATGTTAAAATCCGTCAAGCCGTTAGTGCTGTGAGGCGTTCCAAAGAAATTGACGTACACACACACATACATACATACATACATACCCTCCTTACGCAGTCGTGTAAAAAGCCAATTAATATTACCTTTCAACCGTTTTATTGTAGGTAACTACCTAACTTTGCATGTAAGATAAGCAAAGTTTCATGACTCAAGTTTTATGCGGGCTAACCTAAGTCCCGCCTTAAATACATTCGTATAACCTAAAGTTAAGTTGGTTTAGTTAACAAAACAAATTTCACGTCACTTAACTTTCACTACGTTACTTTACCGTTCAATTTTAAAGGATCCACGCTGTGAAATTATATTCCTAACGCTCCACGAAGAGTGTGTTAAATTAGTTTCACTAACAATATTAACTCCGGAACTTTTGTGCGCCTAAAAACGGGATACGAGATTAAAATTAATACGGAATTGTTGTTGAAAAGTTGTTTTTATTCATGGCTGTTTGTAACTACTGGGTAGTGGTAACTGGAAGGTATATTCGCTAGTAAGTAGCTATGTAGTATAAATAGTAGATTGGCTTTCACTCGCAATTAACAAGATTATGATTATTGTGAGTAATTAATGCTTGGAATGTTTACTTAAGTACCGCACGATAAGTGTGTGAAAAATGTGTAGGTATTTACGTAGTGTTTAAGTATTTTACAATTTATTTGATATCTTTTTATTATATTATTAACGAAGAATTATTTAACGGCAATAAATTTTCTGACAAGTTTTCAAGTTACTCTAGAATTATACGTTATATAAAATTATCGTATGTGTATTCCTTTTTTTATTTTGTAGTTATTGTTATTAAATACGTATGCCATAATCTGTTAATAACATAATATCTGTAACATTAGAATCTAAAAGTTAATTCAAGCATTTATTACGAAAATATTCGCCGTTTCTATTTATGTAATAATAACAAAACTTCGCACGCTACTCCGCCACCCATAGAGTAGAACGGTGCGCAGGCGCACGTTAGAAGTATTTTTATTATACACCGACCGCGCGCCTAACAATACGGGGAATTCGGCATTTTGTGCGACCCCTAGCTAGCTACCTGCACCCCCTCTCTAGCTACCCGCACCGCGCACCCCACTCCCCCTCCCAACGGCGTCATTCAACCCCAACCCTCGACGATGCGCGTACGACGGTCAGCGTCGTTTCGACAAAATAAATGTTTTCTATATTTGAAAATCATTTTTTTAAACACGCACCGGTGATGTTAGTTTAAAATTGTACAGTGTATTATAGTGTTAGTTATTTAGTTAGTGTAGTATTCTGTGTTTAGTTCAAAATGGATCTCTCGGTGCCGAGAATAAAGTACGAAGCCGAGGATTATTATGACGACGAATTTGAACTGAATCTCAGTGATGTGTAAGTATAAAAAAATAATGTTATCCATGCTCATATTTTCCGGGATTCCTCGTTACGTAGCGCCACATATACAGCGACACGTACCCAAATGCCAAGAACAAACATAATATTATTATTGTATTTGTTATCGTTTTGTAAGAGTGCACTAGCGCGACTGGGGTGGTGGTTGTTTGGTGTGATGAAGGGTACCCCTTCGTAATAAACCAACGTAGACTTTAGTAACGACGTAAATATTTTTCAATGAATATTTACTATTATTCATTAAATCAAAACCGTGACCGAACTTAACATTTGGCGTTATTACTTCTCTTACATAAAATAGGTCTTTCTAATTCCCGTTAGGTTTAAAGCAAATTTTAAAGCCGATAACGCCCTCTTTTGCTCCCCGCGTTTTTTAGCAAAACCCAAAGTTCAGACGCGTAACATTTCCGTCGTTCGTTTATAAATTTATATACATATTAATACGTGAAGCAAAAATTTGCGGTACCATTTTTCGAATACTGCGTGATAGAGTATGACATTAGACATACGTGAAAGTTCATGAAGAGAATGAGCCAAACGTTAGTTTATTTATGTCTAATAAGTTTTACAAATATATTAAATCAAACAAAATAAAATACTCATTATTTACAGCACTGGCAACAATACTGACAATATAAAAGACATAATTGTCAACTATGTCAGATGTGTATGTTAAAAAATGCGTTATTTCTTTTAAATGCAGCTTAACAAGTTGAACCTCATTTTTCCTATAATTAATGCTTTTCTTATGCATAGATTAAAAATACATATACAAGTTTATTTTTTATTTGGATGTATGAGTTTAGTTTTTGTAAGGTTTCAATTATGTTCGAATTTCGACCATTGTGACTGGGCTACTAGTGCGTTATTAAGGCGTCTGCGGAGCAATGCGTTTGTTATCGGTGTATAACGGTTTGTATCGGTGGATGCAAATCATTTCATAAGATTCCATGTAAAAATACACTTCAATTTTTGGAATAGTATCAGCTTCTACCATCGGCACTCGGACATCGTGAACTCGCTATATAGAAATCAAATGAGTGTACTTCAATTAACATGGTATAAATAGTTAGTGCTTACGATGCTACATTATTATCGTTATATTAGTCATTTTACAAGCGCTCTAATACAAAACATTGTGTTATACATTAATAATGAATCAGTTACATTACCTACCATTATCATTAGATTCGTAAAATATTTTAACATAAAGGACTATTGTGTCTTTGACAAAAATACTCATTGTTTCTTATGAGTATTTAAGTAAACTAATGATAATCTCCTAATTTCTAAATCTATATCTTTTTTCAATAAAGGGATAGATAACAT
This sequence comes from Telegonus apastus, assembly GCA_018250635.1. NCBI lineage: Eukaryota > Metazoa > Arthropoda > Insecta > Lepidoptera > Hesperiidae > Telegonus > Telegonus apastus. The sequence continues at coordinate 3,383 of DWNY01002300.1, read as the reverse complement.
TTAGAAATGAGCAAAATCATAAAATCTTTTCAATTCATGTAATTAGCGTGTTGGAGTCGTTATTGGAAAAGGCTTTGTTTTTACTATTAAAACCATGAGAATTATGTATGTGAAAGGATTATCTTTAAAAATGTTTAAACATTTTTGAAGTTTGAGTTCATTTCATTGAACATTGTTATAAAAGTTGCATCGCAATAAGCAGTATTAATTACAAGTATCTATTTAGAAAGAGTATTTTGCTGTAATAATTTGCAATAAATTAATAATATAGAATCTGGTGATAATTGAAGTACTAAGTACTCAATGGAAAAAAAATTGACTAGTTCTAGACCATGATGTTTAACTTGCTAGACCCCGCATTCTCCTTTGGCTCGAACACCAGCCGAGGGTAGAGTTCCTTAAAAGAATATGTCGAAAAAAGATGTTCCACTACAGTGAATGCTGACTTTACGTTTTTCTTTTTTTGAAATTTTGCCACGTGACGGATGTAATTAAGTATTTGGATTCAGATTTTGGCGAAGCATGAATCCCCTATGAGTTGCTCAATACCTCTGTATCCATCAGTAGGTAATACTGACACACGAATTTGAGCATTTGGCCTCATATATGTAGGTATCTCATATAGGAAAGTTACATGTAATGACAGATTTAAATTAATTATTTATCGACTTAACGTTCAAGGTGAAATATCTACATTATCTTACCTACAAGATAATATTAATATGCGTGACAGGAGATACCTGTTCAACTGGATTTCAATTGAAATATCGCTATTTAAATCCGCAGGTTGCAAGTGGCCATCGGAGACATTTTAAATCGTATATATCTAGTTAATATACCTTACCATAATTTGTCTCTCGTAGTAAAATCGTTATTGGCAAATGACCATTTTACAATGAACAAGTTATGGTTCTGATTAATGGTTACGTCTAGGTAGTAGGTACAGTCAATGTTTTTAATTCCGTTATCTACTGCTTAATCTGTTTTTCGAAATTTACTACCATTAGGTACTTGGTGGTATTATTTACTGAAAGACCGACCACCTAACCTATAGTCCTACTAATGTTATAAGGCTGAAAATTTGTGAGGATGGATGGATGGATAGATGTTTGTTACTTTATAATTTCAGAATGGCTGAAAAGATCTAGATGAAATTTTGTACACGGATAGATTATAGTCTGGAATAACATATAGGCTACATTTGTATCCCCGAAAATGTACGGTTCCTGTGGGGTTAGTTTGCCGGGCCAGCTAGTTCATTATAAACCAGTGTCACCCTACTTGGCACGTTGCTTATCACTATGTAATACCAACAATTACGTTTCTTTTTAAGTTAATATGTTATAATACATTGTCTGACGTGTTGATTTTTAACTTTTCACCTAAGGGACGCCATGCCAAGAATTAGATTCGGGATTAGATTGGGGAGTATGGGAGCGCACATTGCATTAGTCTCGTGCAACTCTTTGTGTAGACATTGAGTGATGATATTTTAGAGATCCCTCCTCTTTGGTCACATGAGATTTCATGGACTGCACTAGCCGGATGAATTCCTGGGTAAATATTTCGAGTTTAATCTTAGATCCATGTGTCGTCAACCTAACCTTTTCAAATTTCAACAGATACAAACTACATACATTAAAAATAACTGATTAATTTTATTATTGCCTAAGTGTAGTGACGGAGTTAGGTAATCTGTATCATTTGTTATATTACACAGAACTGACTTGCAGTTATTTTGATTGAGAATATAAAAAAAAAATTCTAATCAGTTTAATCAATGCATGAAATCGTAAAAAGAAATTATATTTTTAAGTGAAAATAGAAAAGATTGGTTACTATTTGTATTCAATTTGACTGTGTTGAATTAAACGCGGAATTCGTTGGTAGGTATAGTAGGCCGTTCAGAATTTCATTTAGATTACCCTGATGGATGCCACAATTATTATTGTGAGCATTTCTCGAGAGTTATGCAGATTAACAATCCCCCTGTCATCACGTATTTTCTGATGGATATCCCGGAGAGATTTAATCACGAAAATTGTCAAGATTACAGCCATATTCAAATGAACGTAGTTACATTTTACAAGTATTTTCAAGCATTGTTTCAATATTTTCTTTATAAGTCGAAGGTTAATAATGTGTATGCAATTAGGTGGGTGCCTGTTTTCATATAAAACTGTGATAGGTCAAAGTTTACCTATCTTGCGTGATAATAGTAGGTATAAGTGCTAATTCGTCAAAATTATTTAACGTAAATGGAGCTACGCTCAGTTGTCAAGCTTTTTAGTGGAAAAAGTTATTTTTGAACGCAACCCTAAAGAACCCTATTCACAAATCATGCGCTATAGCTACTTTGATATCAAAAACTATAAATATTGAAATTGGTGGTACGGAACCCCCTCTTCGATAGTGTTCGATCCACACTTGGCTAATTTTATTAGGTATAATTTACGAAATGTTGCATTCCACTTGTCATAACGAGATGTCAACCAGTAAATAATTTAAGTAATTTAACTAGTCTGTTCGAGGCCAATTTTACCGGTGAATATTGTTCAGTTATTCCGTTATAATGTTACATGTAATTACTTTAATTATGACTCAATTAATTACTTCAGGTACCTGCATGAAATATTGAGTATCGAAAAGTTTTATATGGCATATATTGAGATTTTATAATATTTTTGTAATCTAGTTTTTGTAGCCATGTATTATTTTTTATGTGAAAGGGGAAATTGATTAATAAATGAGCCCTTTCCTTTTACGGTTACTTTCCAGAATTTAATCCATATAAGTAACACTATCGTGTAGTGTAATAAAAGGTGATGTTTTCAAAAATAAACTCGTTCGATTCCCGGCTACGAAGATAGTTATTTTCAAAATCGAATTGCACAAAAATTGTTTTAGTTAAAAAAAATATATAGAAATATGTATAGGTCTATAGTCCATACCAAACTCCATTTTGTGTATTATTGTGTAATTCAAATAATATTGAATAGGTATATACGTGATCTTGTTAACCTTCTTTTCAAAGACGTTAAGAATATCACACCTACACATTTAAATACTGATTGGTGTTTTATATTTAATTGCCGCAGCGTGGGCGATTATCTTGAATTATTTGGAACACTAGGATGGTTCGACCGTTTTACTTAGGTGTTAAGTAGCTGCAGTTCTTGCGTTTCGTTGGAAAGGAGATGACAACATTTACCAAACATGAGATTAAAGCGCATGCTATTGCTTTAAAAAGTAAAGTTACTTAGATCTTCAACTACCCTCCAGAGAAAGTCCCGTCAAAATAGGTCTAGCCGTTTAGAAGATTACCTCAGCCAAACGGACAGACAAAAAAAAATATAATTGTGTTTTTGTTATAGTTATAGGTA
>DWNY01002299.1:0-11265 GCA_018250635.1 Telegonus apastus | reverse complement strand
AGCAGAGAAGTCCAACACATCGCCGGCTTTGGAGGAGAGCTCTTTTTGCACCTTTCTTGAAGAACCCCATGTCATATCGCTCCGAAAATACCTCAGGTCGAAGTTCATTCCACATCTTGCGCGTTCGCGACAAAGGTACTGTGAAAACGGAACGTGTGGTTAAGGTATAACGGTACAATATAGTAAGTTGAAAGTGGAAATCCCTATTCTGTGTACCATGGGCGACAGTAATCACGTATGAACAAAAGTCTTATAAAAAGAACATGCAGATGATTTTTGTATCAGGGAAGAATAAATTGGGAAGCCACAAATGGGAAACCAATGTTATTCAAACTAGTACAAAGGATATCTTAACAGCGTCTAAGAAAATTGAATTTATTTAATTGAATACTATGCACAATATTACTCTGAGTGAAATCTTAATTTAGTAAAGAAACTCGAATAGTTCGTGTAGCTTAACCAGAAATAGTTTATTTTAAGTGGTTCTTATAAAATATATGAATAATACTCTTCTTAAATGAAATTTTTTGATAGAAATATTTAGGTTTTTTTTTACCTGACTGCGTTATCAGGTCAATGTTTTTCGTGCGTACATGTATGTATGTCCATTGCTTTGGCACGCCGCATAGCACAAACAGCTTGACGGATTTTATATGAGGTGTTGTTAGAATCGTCGCAGTTGTCATAGCAACATAGGTTAAACAATTCTTAAATATGATGCCTGCGAACGAACACAACAGGGGGGATGTAACAATATGGGTATCAAATGAGTATTACCCATACTCATCAAAGTGAATTCATTTTAAGTAGTCGGGTTTTTTTTTAACATAATTCCCCAGTTAATATTTGTACATGACGATCTTATTGATCTTATAAATCTTATATTCCACCCTCAGGTGGTTAGATGTCTATTCCCAATTGCCCTTCAACACGTCAACAGGCAACTTGACTGCTCGACCATCCCTTGTACGTTCAAGTTTTAAGATTGTTCCCTCAAGACCTCTTTCTTTTAAATATACAGTTTTATCTTGCAACAACTAAAGTTTTTATTGTATATTTTAAACTTAGGAATATTATATAATATTATTCATCGTGAATACGAGTAACAGGAGATCACTATTAAAACACTACAGAATTGTAGATTCTGCATTCATGTATTAAGAAATAATAATTGATTATTACATCATATATTTTTTAAATCTATGCATCAAATGATGTCATAGAAATTACAATAAACAATATTTCTGATGAACGATTTTTCGAAAGATAAAGCCATACGACAAGCGTTTGTTCGTAGACCTACAAATCCTACCATAGGGTGAGATGACGTAGTATAGACTAAATCTGGCAACAAAATTTGATGAATAGAGCATTGAATAACATGTAATAAAAAACGGGAAGACACCTCCATAGGAGGAATACACCTAGTTACGATCAAGGGATCATAATGGCATGAAGACAATCTTTAAAACACAAAACAATATACATTCTCTTTTATTATAGCTATATAATATAGAATAAAGAGATCAGGAAAGAGTAACCTTTATCATTTTTAACACGAACACTATTTAAACGTCACGAGGCTTGTCACATCATGTATGTTTCAGCGTATTTTCACATGACTGCCATTTCAGTTCATCAACACACGGATGACGAACGCGCGACGATTACCGTCCATCAGCAATCAACAACACAACATTAATTCCGGACATTAACGCTCCAACCGTACAACCGAACAACCGTACTGAACCGTACCGGTCAGTCGCTCATAACTCGGGGTAACGAGGGTGATTTATGCAGGTGTAAGCCGCAATCACGCGCCATTGTTGGGTAAGATACTCGAGCAATTGCTGCAATGGATTCGTTCTTTAGCACTAACTAAGACACAAATAGAGATAATCGTATCGAATAATACATCTGTACTCTGCTCACAGTGTTATTATGTTTGAATTCTAAGGTACGTTGAATATTTTCTGCTATGATCAGCCTATAATTAAATCAATTATCAAGAGATATTATTTACAATCAACACAATATTTGAGTAGGTGTAGTTGGGATCAAGCGCAAATAGTATGGTAAAATTAAAATTGTCGAAGGAACAAATGGGGCAATATTTTATCTTCGAACAAGATTTCGACTGTATTACCGATGTGATCAATCAAAGTTCTCTACATGAAGACTATTTAAGACCATCGTAATATTAGAAGACATAACTTGAGGTTTAACGAGGGTGATTTATGCAGGTGCAAGCCGCAATCACGCGCCATTGTTGGCGGTAAGATATGGCTCCAGCAGTCCCGTAGCTTAGGCGCCGTATCATGAGCGCCTGGGGAAATTAATCGCCAAAGACCGGAATGTAGGTGAACGCTACCGGGAACTACATGTTCTATTGACTGCTATGCTGATTTATAGGGTACAAGAGCAGGGTCTACAAGATCCATTTTGTGAGTTATTGCCGCATAACACAGGAAGCTGCAATGATGCTGGTAAAATAATGTAATTGGATCAAAAAGCGAATATATTACGAGTAATAAACAAAATGCAAAATTCAAAATTTAAAAATCTTTATTTGTAGAATAAAGTGGTACATTGGTGTTAATTTTTCTTGGTTTTACTTATTTATATTAATAAAATGTCAATATTTAATTAAAATTATGAATATAAATGAACGTGAAATATGTCAGTGATATTTTTGTGTATTTGAATATTTTGACCTTACTTGGAACTACTTACGCCATCGTTTCGACGCCTTTATCTTGTCTTTCTAGAAAGAGTGGGTCTGTAATACTTTGTTGTGTAAAGGCAAGAATAGGCTCAACATCCAATTTATGACGCTCACTGTAATATCACTGGACTTACTACATTGTATACGTATGAAGTTTGAATCCCCGGATTCAATTTCCAAGATAATACCTATTAGAATCTGGATACTTAACATCAGTTAGATACGAAAATCACTCTGTTGAGATTACACAGCGGTGGATTACTGGATAAATGTGTACCGTCCAGTCAGTTTAACGAAGCATAGTCGCAATATATGTTAAGATGTGTGAGTTATAACCGAATGGCGTGACGCTTAGCCGTTGTCACCGCATCACGAGCGTCTAGGGAAATTAATCGCTACAGGCACAGAATGTAGGTGAAGTGTCAGGGCTAACGTGTTCTATTGACCGATGTAATGACTTTGGGGAAGGAGATTGCTCTACAGGAATTGTGCGCAGAAGTATAAGTCCGAGGAGCCTCCATCGGTTCGAGGAAATTTTGACGACATTTTTTTGTTTTTACTGATAACACTATTTTCAACATCCATTACTCTGTATGTTCTTATTCTAGAGTTGTCAGCCCATTTTGACATCGTGCAGTATTTTTTTTTAAGTAAGTCACACAGAAAAATGAACATTACGCCTTAGTGTAGCAGTTAGATTAAATGTTTTGTAAGACGAAGACGCTGGTTGTAGTAGTATTTTGCTTATACAGTGTTGAAGGCTGGTATGACCACTATTCACATATATTTCCAACACGATGTTTCAAGACAAGGGGTGCCGTCCTTTTGTGTTGTATTCCGGCGATGTCATCACCACGGGTGTCTGGGGAAATTAATAGCCTCAGGAATGTAGGTGAAGCACGGCTAACGTGTTTCTATTGACCGCCGTAATGATTTATGGATGTAAACCTGGTTGCTGGTAGCTTCCCTGCTTATTTATAGCGGATCACATATGTTACCTAACGTATACGTATGTGGAAAGTGCTACGTGTATGACACTTTATCATCAACATAAATAATGGTAGAATACAAGGCTCAACACAGACAACGTATTGCTTAATACTTAGTAGAGTTTCAACATTTTAAGCTCCTCTTTACATGACAAAAGCACATAGAAATAGTGTTAAAGGTATTTTAGCTTAATTATGTGACAGTACCAAATATCATTTATACAATTATATTAACAAAGCTAGAAATTAGTTGGAATTGCAATTCATAACGAAATCCAGATTAAATTTAAAAAACGTATCTTGTGTACTGAATGGCATTTTTAGGTACTTACTATACTACTATTGAAATACTATTGTAGAAAATTGTAATATTTACCTACGTAAAGGTGGAATGGATAAATTGAAAAATTGTCTCTTGCGGTTATAATTTGCGTCGTGAACTGTATATTATTTACAATGTATTTATTATAAATAAAATAACGTAAAATATTAAAAATCGTCGCGTCCACATATTCGCATACCATAGCTGCACATATCGCGGATGCTCGCGGCATGCATGCGGACCGCAACCTGAGGCATGTCGCGCTGCGGTCCAAGCGGTCTGCAATCCGCGTACCGAGACTAGTATTGAAAATAAAAGACTGAATATCCAATATATGTATTTTGTTTCGTTTAATATAGGCATTTTTGAACAAATAGTTCTTTGGATGCTGACTTTATATACAGAATCTTCTAGTATATTCTAAATATTTTAAGTTAATGATGACAATTCGTTAGTTTTCAAGACAAAACAAACTAATCTTGACAAACTTATTCTATTTTTAACCGACTTTCCAAAGGAATGAGGTTATATTTATCGGCATTGTTCAGTTACGTACATTAATAATAATCATTTGGATCTCACGTATACCTACATTAATCAAACCAAATTAAATATAAATATTTTTGAACTTATTTCCATTATTTAAATGCACTGTTTGCTCTTTTAAAGCTGCAAAAGTTGGTTTCAATATAAATTAAGTACCCATTCGTTCGTAGAAGCAATAGCCAATAGATTTTGCAGTCGCTCGAATGAACGAGGTAATCGATTACAGTGAGCCGCTTTTTAATTTTGTCTCAGTCAGTGACCGGTGAACTCGAAACATTCCCGCTCTCAGTCATTTCAGATTCAACTGCCATTCTTGAATTAAATTCTTTTCGATCCGGAGGCAACGGAATACTTTACAACATTCTTAGGATTTCGATGGCTAAGTATCTACGTTTTATGACGGAAATAATTTTATTGTGAAATACCTCACGTATCAATTGTTTTTATTTCATAATTCCTATGAAATTTTGAGATTACTTTATAATTAAGTAGAGTAAATTAAATTATTTCATTTATTTACTTAAATTTTATACTTATCGACCTGACCTCAGCCTGACCTACTTAGATACTTATAGAAAAATATTGATGTCAAAAATAATTATAATACCTTTGTATACTCGATTTATATATTATATAGTCGCTATATGGAGAGAGTTTATAATGAAAGTATAAGAAAATGTAATATTTTCTTGATTTTATTATTCTTCTTTCGAATTTGATACACAGATTTAGTAATAATCCGAGTTACAATGAAAATTTCTTGCCAAAAATTGCAAAATAAAAACTGTTGGATCGTAGCAAAGGATAAATGAATAGTCTCCTGAGTCTCGCCAACTATAGCGGGCCACTTTTTTGCGATTTTCAATTCGTGGAGCGATCAATTAGACAGCTTGGGGTTTAATGGATTCGGATGTCATCGGGTCGGTGATCGATCACCTAGAATAAGTACATTAAGCAGTAGTTAGAGTGTAGCCGCCATTGGCGCGGTCACAGCTGATCGATGGGGCGCGCGCGGAAAAACGCGGGAATTTTATTTTTTTCGGCGGACCGAGGAAATGAGCAAGGCTATAATGTAAAAGCCAAGGTCCCATTACACGTCCTAATTATTTACGACTTGACAGGCCAATATTTTTTAAGGCTTTGCTGGAATAGCTCTGAGTGCTGTTAAAATGCTTTTAGCTATTCTGCCAGCGGAACGGGGCGCTTTAATTTTTTTAACGTGCATCTGAGTTCTGATTAAAATGCCGTGTCGGAGTTACAGATAATGCTATTTGCTTGATTTTTTAATAAATTTAAGTGCTTTTATATTATCTTTGCTAACCTTCTGTACATTTTTGATACAGGAGTATTTTTCTCCCTTAATAAATATATGAAACAATTTGTTTTTGTTAGTTTTACTTAATATATATGTAAGAATCGTTGCTTAAGTCCAAGAATTGCGAGGGCTTTAAAGGGAAGCCATTTGTAATCAAACGGAATTACGTTGCAACTGGCACGACAGCTAAATAACCATAAAGTCCCAAGAACTGACCCTGCTCCTAGTGCAGATAGCGCTTTCTAACTATAATTGCGTGTTGCCAGCAACAATAATATGTGTTCGTAACCCATAGTTACCACAGATACGAAACGCAATCAAGGATCCGCAAACAACCTGGCAAGACAATACGATCATTACATAGATTGAATGTTGCCAACGCGATGAATAAAAAATTTGTTAATGAAAATCGATATTATTCAATTCATAAAACGTAAATAATGTTGTTTGGCTATCGCATATTGTCGCGTGTATTCGGGTAATGGAAATAAAATTTAACGGGGCGTATAACAATAGCTTAAAATTATAATGAAATGGAGTCAGGGTTCGTTTCCGTGCACCGACCGGCGCGTATAAGTGATGCAGTCACGGAAATGTCACTGATTAAAAACAAAAAAAGAGTAAATCAAAAATGGCGGTGAGTGACGGCGAGGCGCGGGCTTGATTTGATGAGTTTATTAATTTTAAAAAGTTTTTGATGTGCATTTCTGTCGTAAGTAACAACATGCTCAAATTTTATGAAGAGGGAGATTACTTTTATAATTACATTTATGACACGTTCATGTCACGAAATGCTCCTAATGACATAGACACTTATTTGAGTTTTGAACTTACTTTATAGAAATTTATGCTTATTAAGATGTAATAATTTGGGATTGCTTCATTTTACCTACTTGTATTATTTAAGAGAAGAATCACTTAATTAAAAATAAGTTTCACTAATACTAAAATATGATTTAATTTAAATTATATAAATCAAACGTATAAATCGAAATATCAACGACAAATGGGTTGGAAGTCAATACGACGTAAACCAGAACGCAATGAGTTATCCCCGCACGCATGATCAGTCATTTCGCCGCTTATTTTCGCTTAGTAAACCCGTAAATAATTTAAGATTACAGCTGTCGATCGCTCCCACGTACATTCGTATTTCCGCCGGCATGCGGGCGCGTAAATAACTCAATGTACACGTTAATTATGTCGAGTGATTCGAGTGATCTTGAATGAACCGGGCGCGACGGCAAACGGAACGTAATTGCACGAATGTTTGAATTCGGAACGACGTAATTTTGACGTATGCTGGTCGTGTTTAGTCTGTGGTTTATAACCATGTTACCGAATGATTTCGGATTCGAATTGCGAAAGCTTCACACATTTGCTATTTCGTACACTATCGCGAAATGTTTTGCACGTTAACGAATCTTTATTTATGTATCTAATAAACTGTTCTGGTAAATAACTGGTGGTAATAACTTCTGGTGTTCGAATATTAAATGACAGTATATTGAGAAGATATTATTTATATTTAAGGAAAACAATTTTGAGATCTCACTAATATTAAAAGAGAAAATCAGTGCGTATAAAAGTTCGTGATCAACGTGTAATTGTAGAAATTTTGTTTAAATAGTCTGACTTGGTATTGACAAAGACGATTAACCTGGTACTTACAAAGTAGTTTTAAAAACCCAACTTCAAAGTACCTACTTATTTTAAAACATACAAAGGCAGAATTTGTTACGTAAATCTTATAATATAAAAAAGAAGACCATTAATACATTGCGTATATTGGTTAAAAAAATGTTTTAAAAATGGAACAATAAGCTCCAAATTCAAAAGTCGCTTCCATCTCCATCGCGACCACGTTTTGATTGACGTTCCACTTCCGCAATGGGAATACGTTTGTATGAAGTGCAGTTGTAGTTCGCATTCACTTCTTTTCGAACAAATATCGTGCCGGTTGACTGGGTCAGGGATTGTGGCATATTTTGAATTGGTTCAATGGTATTACAAATCTGTTAACTTGAATTGAATAACCTCATTTGTTTTTTTTTTGACGATGCTAATAAAGTTAGCTAAGATAGATATAAAGATACAATCAAATAATCGATAAAAATAAAACACAAACACAAATTGTATGTGATATTTAAAAACCATAAAAACTTACAGAGTATAATTTGCGTGAATTGAAAAGTATTTAAATACTTTCGGACAAAAAAATAGATAAGGTTTAACGTAGGGACAAAATTCGAACAGAATTATATACTTTAAAAAAATCTGTAAAAGTAGGTCACGAGTTAGGTATAGGTGTAGTTTCTCGCTATTGCATAACTAGCCTTTACAGATTCGTCTAATTCCGTCGTCGAAATTTGGTTTTGGAAATAGGTCACAAATTTTGACGACTCAGCTCCACATGCTGAAAGGCCTCAAGCCAGATTTGGTTTCAAGTTGGTTCAACAATACAACGTGTCAACAGATCGAAAATGGTCCTCGAGAAAGGAAGCACTCATGCAAAATGCAAACTATAAGAACTATGAACTATACAATGTTAAATAAATATAGAAATAAAGGCATTAACTATTGAACGGAATACTCAACAGTTTCATTTTTTTATTTGTTACAGTAATTTACACATTTCATAAACAATAGAAACTAAAATAAAATTGTTGCCTTATATTGCCACTCTTTTTAAATTTAAATAAAATTACAGTTTTGGTTGATATCAAGACCCCGATTCGATGATCCTATACTATGTGCTATATAAAGTATAATATTAGCTATAAACTACAAATGTAGGATATTTGACGGTTACGAAAAATCCACTTAGAATAAACAAAACACACACTGCTCATTTTCACCGTTGGAGTTGGTTCACGGTCCGTTTGGAGCCAAACTCGAGACGAAGCTCCATTTCATTAACATAAACAGAGGTCAGCCATCCGACTCTAGTAGGACCTCTGTGACGGTGGTCGAGATAAAGTTTTAATAGCGAGGTTTACTAGGCGTTACCTTTGAGGACTGAGTTGGAAGTCTAGTCCTCGATGTGTCATCACTGAGAAAATTAGCTCTTTTGTATACTCCTAAAGTAAGATATACATTTTTATGTTAGAAATGATGCGTTTACAAGACTATAGTGTATGTATGATACAATAATATGTTATTAATAATTACTTAAGCATAACAAGTGATATGCTTTAAATGAGGGTAGCTGCTGACGTAGCATTAAACGAACGACGAATACATTTAGCTATTAATTAAATATTGTTCTCAAGCAAGTGACTAAGTCTTTAAGAAAAATAAATTATTAAAACCTAACCTAATAATTATATCCTGTTATAGAAATCAGATGGCAGTCATTAGATGTTTCTGTATCATTGACTGATTAAAGAGATTTACGAACAAGAAGAATTTAGACTAAAAAACTTGTTTCGGAGAATCATTAATGTTAAGTAAAATTTGAATATATGTACATATTTGAGTCGGTATTGTAGCAAACCGATTTAAGAAAATGTAAACATAGGACCCCTGCGGTGAGAACCTTTTGTAGAAGCTCAACAAAGTTTCAATTTTGCTTATGTCTTGTAATATTGCCATCATTATTTAATCTATAAAAGAGCCTCAAGACAAAATAAAAACGCAAGGGCTGCGTCATTATTCCAGCGACATAACGATCCGACGTTACAACGAACAAGCTCATTATGGGATGGTTGTTTTTTCCAGAATGTAGTTAAAAATGTTCGTTAAACGATTTAATCATTAAAATTTTAATTATGCCACAGCTTTTGGCCATCGCTTTAAGGTTCTATTTTCGTTTAAAATCGCGTTTTAACGAGTTCGCAGCGGCGCGTTTGTCTGCCGGTAATTTATGGTCACATCACAATCATTGAGTTGCGCTTAACTACCTGAATGCTTATACATACATTGTAGTGAGATTTAACACATATAAACAGAAATTTCAGGGAGTATAAACTAATTTATTAGGTCTGAATAAGGACGCAGCAGCGTATATTACCACATGTCCTGACGATACAGATACATGACGTATTTAATTTATAATATGCTTTTAAATTGAATAAGTAACGCCCTCATTCTACATACTAATTGTTGAAAATAAATCAATGCATACTTTTTTATCCAGGCTACTAACCACTAAATTCACATGCGTATTCTGAACAAACTTTGTAACCAACTTGGAGAAACTTCCCAGGGCCAAATCATACAAGTGCCCAAAGTCACGCGTACCTCAAGAGTCCTCGTGAGACCATTAATTATGTCTCGTTTATACTTTGACAGATAATAATTAGACTGGCGAGTGCTATTTACCGCCGACCGCCGACCGGCGATCCGTCGAATAACCTGATTTAAAGTTCTCGTTAACTTTATTGACCGACTCGTTACTCATTTGATAGTGATGAAGATAGCACGGTTTTATTAGACACAGGAAACAGAATCTTCTTTATTGACGACCCGCGTGGCGGAGCGGTCACCATACCGGTCTGATGCAGTGGGTTCCGGGTTCGATCCCCGGCCAGACAGATATCTGAATGATGAATTTAGATTTCTGTTCTGGGTCTGGGTGTTTGTGTTTTCGTGTTTGTTTATCTATGGCACCTACGACACAGGAGAAAATCCTACTGTGGGGCTATGAGTGTAGAAAGCGTTTGTTTTGTTTGTTTGTTTATTAAATCGCAATTACAATATGATATGGGAATCTGCTCTTGGTTTTTTTATTAGACACAGGAAGCAGAAAGTTCTTTATTAAATCGCAATTACAACTTGTGAAGTTGATTGTTAAATAATAAATTTTATGATATTCTCAGGAGTTTCTTTGTCACGACTAATAAATTAAGACGATCGATTTTTTTAGCTAATATTCTACATTCACCTTCATCGTCAATTTATGTCGTACACGTACTTGTACAACGCTAAATCTCTGTTAAAATATTTTAATGAATATAGACATTTTTTAAAGCTTTGATCCTGCCTGATTGATCTTCAGTAACTTTTTATTTTGGATCAGAGAGATGGGCGTCGAGACGAATTGTCAGCATAATAGCAATTGCACGGATTGCGAAGATCTGATGAAAATAGCTGCCGTCCCACGGGACTGTCGGCGGAAATTTGTCTGGGAAGTGGAAAAATAAAATTTTGGATGTGCCTTGGTTGGTTATTTACAATTTTTATTTAGTTTCATCTGTTCCGATGTTTGTAATAAAATCTTGCAAGTTAAATTTGATGCACTTCCCGGTTACCGATAGAGCTGAGTAAATCGCATGACAATGCAAAATTATTATGACATGGAGCTGACCAGATGGTGGGACAGGAAGGTAGTCATAGGAGCTCGGTAGTTAAAAAACATAACCCCATC
>DWNY01002298.1:0-11265 GCA_018250635.1 Telegonus apastus | reverse complement strand
GGGGGCAATGTCACCTGACATTGCTTTGTAATTTTAAGATAATATGATATTTTTACATTAAGTATATTTTTGTTGTATATAATACGCTGGTGATATTTTAAATGATTTTGAAACTGGTTAAAATTATTGAACGATCAACGGTTTTTACTTGTTTTACTTTTTTATAAAATAAAGACAAAAGATAATATTTTTTTTGAAAATAATTGTTGTTGTCCATAAATGTTAAAATCAAAAATATTTTATTCAAAGTGGATTCGATCCAGAATTATTTTTGAACGTCAGCTTATTATATAATATATAATTCGTATTTACACATTTTTTTTTTGCTTTGACTTCATAGGCGATGTCACCCATATTTAATTAAAGACTTTAGTTTTTCTCGAAATTATATAATATGTCTTCTTACCCTGGACCTATATTCTTCATCACTATGACAATTAAGATGAATCCAAAGATACCTCATATGTCAAAATGTGTCAAGCCGTTTGGGCTGTAGACCTTGGCAAAGAAATGAATAAACATACATACCCCCGAAAATATTACCCTCCATCTGACGCAATCGGGTAACTAGCCTTTACGTTATATCAACAGTTCTGAAAACGCAACTTTTACAAATTAAGTTTGAATAATGAACTTAATATAAATGATCTTAAAGTTAATCTTAATTTTCCTCATTTCAAAATGAAAATTTGTACTACTTACCTAATAAAACTTCAGCTTTAACTGGGGTAAAACTTTACTTTTAATGATACTTGGATTACTGCAGTGCAGAATTTTATTTTGAATAGTAAAATTTGATTGTAATTCTATCCCTAGTTCAGTCGTTTCCGTAAGTAATATTTCGTTGAAATCGATATTGCTGCTGCATTACTATTTGCAAATATGAAGTGTTATTAAATATCGGCACGTATCGGTTACTGGCTATATTTATAAGAGATATTTCGTCATCATGATCCCAAGAAAAAAGGTTTAGGTCATAGTTCACACTGGGTATTCATTTCTTGCGCCTTTGCAAATATTATTAAGTACACGTTATTAGTTTTATTGATACATGCACATATAGGTTTCCTTACAATGATTCCGTTTTTCGTTAAACTGAAATCTTATTGGGAGAAGACTAATAGTCATATCTATAACTATTCAACTTATATACTCTTTAGATACAACGTCACGCTTTAAGTGACGAGCGAAAAACGTTCAAGACATAAAAGCATATGTCTTACGCACAATAGCTTAATAACAGCGTCGTATGATTGGTCTAATGCTGCCATTTAGCTATTTTGATTGGACAATAAAGTTGAGTGTTATTTAGAGCTTTAAAGGCTAACAGTAAGTGACTATTTTTGTAGATGCTTTTTTAGTAGCACTATATCTAGAGAGTATATAATCAAAGTATTCAACCTATATGTAATATATGTAGTAGGATGTTACTGAAAATCGCCCCAAAATCTGGGAGACACGGTGATAAGCAAACGGATAAACTTAAATAAATATAACATTGTCTGCGATTTAATCTGGATTTTCAATTAAGTAGGCGAAATTTCATACATCTGGAGTTTTCTGTTTAGTAAACTGCAAGCACTTGATTGAATCTATTGTCAATCAAAGACTCAAATCCAATCTCATGTCCTAGTTCGCAATACGAGTCCCGAGCAATGAGATGCAGATGTGAATCTTCACGCAATTTGAGCCTTTGTTCCATTCATAACAAACGACATATTCGCTAGATTTTAACTATATAGCAGTGGAAATGTTATTGAATGCCTTGAACTAATGTATTCCTAAAGATTGAAAATAGTGTGCGTGTCGACATCGCTTGCTTTAACTTAACTGTGACGGAAAATATCGTGAGGAAATCTGCACGCCGGAGAGTTCTTTAGAAAAATCTCGAAAGTTGTATGAATTCTACAACTTTGCACTTGGCCATCATGGTAGACTATGGCCTAAGCCCCTCTAGGAGGAGACCCATATTCCATAGTGGTACAATAATGGGTTGCCACGTATGAAATTGCTTACTTATGTCCATGCGAGGCAGTACCACTTGCTATTAGGATTGTAAGATTGTTAAAGAGTTTTTTTTATGTTATAGAAGTAGCAAACGAGCATGCAATCCACCTGATGGTAAGTGGCCACTGCCGCTCATGGACATCTGTACTCAACCCCAGATAATATCACAATCCTACCTCAGGTCGGCCACAGATGCGTTGCTAAGGACTAAGTTGTAACTCCTCGAATAAATATGTCTCCCTTACCACACCTATCAAACCAGTGTACAGCAGCGACTTACACAGCTGTTATGAGGCATGGGTGAGGCAGTGGTGCCGCCGGAGTCGAAATACAAAGGGTTCTACCATTTTTCAAAAGGAGTAACTTTATATTGGACTTTCCGCGCGTTTTGCGCTTTGATTAAAACTCCATTACAGTTCATATTTGGTAATTAAAGTCGCTGTGAACTTTACTTACTAAACAAAGTTCAACGCGTTGACACGGTTTCAGGTGAGTTGTTCTGAGGTTATTTACATGTTGCTAACTGGCAAAATTCTTAGTATTAACGGTGAATATTTTGAGCTAACTTATTGTACATCGGTTCATCAATTTTTGACCAGGATTATTTTTTTAAAAAGAAGATATTTAGGATGTGACACAGGTAAACCAAAAGTCATTTATGTACTCCTATATAATTGGCTGAAAATTTCGTAAAAATAGTATCTTATACGATACGTTCGTTGATGAAATCCAAGTGGTTTTATGATGTGATACTGAATGTTGGACAAAAAAACACTACTATAATGTTTACAATCAGAACATATTTCTTCATAGGTATTTGAATATTTGAAGTTAGCAATTTCTTACAGCCCTAAGCTTTGAACAGCATAACATGTACCTACGCAAGAAGTCTAAAACCAGACGTAACCTCGTTACGACAGCAATCTGGTTCCAGAGCTCCCGAATCGAATTTACTAGGTTTAGTTTGGCGTGCTGCCTACGTAATCAGGGGCGCAGTATTAACTTGACTCCCAAACCACGCGCCCCAAATAGACTGCATATAAGAGTAGTGGTTTCTAGTTCAACTTTTTATAATGGATCTAGTGGACTTGCCACAATGGTCCAATTTCGACTATAGTTAAAACCAAATAAAAACTAAATATACATGTAAATAAGAAATAAACTTTTATGTGTTTTCATCTGTTCATTAGGAAAACATTCATTACCTCCAGGGTAAATGAGATGAAATTTGCTAAGCTACTAAACTGACATATTTAACCATAATTATCATTGCTTAGAGATATTATGGTTGTCAGTATTGTCGACACTACAGTAAACAATACATGTTTTATATTTTGTTTAATTTAATATATTTACAACACTACATAAATATTATCTGTCGTCGCTCCTTCTATACATGAACTTTCAAGTATGCCTAATCTCATACTCCTCTGTCCGCGCAGTATTCGAATAATGGTTCCGCAAAATTTCGCTTTACGTATTAATACATAGAAGATTAGGTTGTAAGGTAAACAAAGACGTTAGTATGTTTTGACGTCTAGCATTTACACTTCGAAGTTACAGCCCATGCTACAACTCAGATTTTTAAAAGATACTTACTTATATTAGAAATTAATACAGCCTCCTCAAACAATGGTTAATGTCGCATAAGAACCTTCGTAAACGCTTTAAGCGACATTTGTAGTACTATAAATAGGATTTGTGTGATACGTAAGGTCGGCTATCTTAACAATTAAATATATTGAAAATTACGTCAATAGCTGAAATTTTATTAATGTAATTATTACCTTCCTTTAACCAACTTAATGATTGAATTTAAATGATTACAACGTGCAATTATAGTCACGAAAACATTAATTGATCAGACGTCATTTTAAATTGCGGCGAATATTATAAGGCAATTCATCATTATTATCATTAGTTTAACGTTGATTAATTACATTTTGAGGGTTATTGAAAATAATATTGTAATTGTTTTGATAATAATTATGTCAAGTATCAGATTAAGATGTCAAGTATCAGAATAATTTTACTGTTATTGATTTAATATTCATAATTATCAGATATTTCATGGCTTACCTCTAAAATTTAAATAGTTTTTTTAGAAATCCATAATAAATTATCAAACAAAATTTAATACCAAGACTGCTTAATAAAAATTAATTGAAAAGAGAAAAGCGTTTACTTGTATGTTAAGTAGGTTTGGTATTTTTTTTCTATATTTTTTGCTCGTTACCGCCTATAGCACGTAGTAGGTAAAAGTACCTACGTACTTATTTTTCTCTGTACAATTAATTGCGGTCGGGTTTTTTGAACAACTATATATAAGAACTGCTTTTTAAATTAGATCAGTAATATAGGTAACATATAACATAACATAGGTACATTAAATAAGATAACCTGTATGAATATTACCATTAGTAGAACATTATTAAACACTAGCTGACCAAGCGAACGTTGTTCTGTCATTTGGTTTTAGAAGTTCGCCCGTAAGTCAGTGATGCTTTTACAATAACACCATCTAGTCTAATAAGGTAGAACTATTTGCGTACGTCCGTAATTCGATGTTAAGTTAAGAATATATTTGTAATTCCATTAATTCAATCCCGCGATTTTGGCGGTAACTTTTAAACACACAGACAGCGGACGCGAGTTATATTCTTATTATAAATACATATTAGGTACATAAATGTTATAAAGGGTGATGTATAACAGTCATACACAGTCATTTATTGATACTATCGCGTCACTTCGTAGCTTTCTATAGTGCATTACAATTTCAAATTAGCACTTTAACGCCATTAGTAATACGGCACTGGATCGCATTATGCGTGGTGGAAACAATAGGTAACACCGGTGAACGGCGCTTGAATGGTGTTATTTCGTGATTATGTGCTTGTGTTTTGTTCGGAGTCTGAAATCTTACATCCGGTACTACACACTTAATTGCCAAAATGATGCATCATTCGCGTCTCGTTTCTGTGTTTTGCGATTGTTTCTGTCGTTTAGAAATGTCAAGCGTTGGTATGTAGTAAAGATGTACTGTCCGAATGATTCATAATAATATTTAGTTAGTTGCAAAAATCCAACGCATTTTTTTCCTTAAACACAGCCTCATTTGTATTAAAACATTAATGATAAAAATAGAGCGTTGATAACTGTGTGATGGTTAATTTTCATCCGAGCTTGATTCATGTTGGGAGCAAAAGATTTGTGGTGAAGATAAATGTTTGACCAAATATTTGTATATCTGAACATTTTAATGTAGGCATTCGATAGTCGTTGGACATAAGATAAAAATATGTTACTAATATTACATTTCACTATATTTACATTAATTATCTATTTTTAACTATTTTCTAATAACTGTTCCGTTAACGGCCTTTACAACGAAAACGAAACCAAAACTTCCGAGAACGTAGCCTCTTTTTGACGACCGAATGTTAAACACAATACACTTATCTTTAAGTGTGTCGTATAACTGTATCTGTCGTGAGTCGCGACAACCTGTTACATTGTCGCGCGGCTTGCGATGTCGGCTTACGTGTGCGGCATGCGATTGCGGCTTTATCGATTGGGATATTTACGTCACCTAATTTGTATAAGGAACTCCTGTTCAAAGCCTTCTGCTTCTAAATAAATAGTGTCGGCCTTAACTGGGCGGTTACCCGGGGCGCTGGAGCCTAAGGGCGCCACGGACGTTGACATATTATGTTTAAAAAAACGCAATATCTTCCGCTTTATAAGAAATATTAGAATTGATAGAGGGCGCCAAATGCGTGATTGACTCGGGACGCCAAATGTGTGACTTGCTCAGTTGCTCTATAAGAGTCAGTAGAGTATTATCCGGGATACTGATTCGCTCACTCTCTGTACTATGGTAGCGAAATTCTAGGTTTATGTTGCTATTTATGTGATGAACAAAACCGTCACACGTACTTTCGGTAGGTACCTATCAAACTTCACGAAAAAATTCTAGGTTTTTGTTGCTATTTATGTGATGAACAAAACTCTCACACTTTCGCTAGGTACCTATCAAACTTCAATCATAATCTATTTACAGTGGCTTCACAGGCCACCAATGATTTCATTCAATGCCTGCCACTGTTTATTAACTAATCTAATATACTAATCCATTGACATCGGTTTTTCTATAGGTATTCATATCTTTCATCGCTTATCACAAACGCATGCCGCGCCTTCAGCATGCGTTTCTTCGTGTAAGCACGTATAGTTATGCTAATTTTGGAATGTCAACAATTATCGTCTCTACCATGACGTTATCACAACTTTCCCTTATGGTATGGGAATTGGGACAAATTTCATACCACATGCGATACTATATTTAGGGTTTATAAACATCGTTTTTCTATTCACTAAAAATGACTATGAATTATGAACTACCAATCAATTGTTCATTCTACTTCGGGGTCCAAAACTCCTTTTAATGTGTGATAGGATTAAAACAAATCTTAACGCTAACATAATGTTTAAGGTTATAAATCTCCGCGCTGACTTAGTAGGTATAGGTTATTCAAACAACTTTGAGATTTTTATGGAAATTTCAAGGTTGAAATATATGCCATTATATTTCTTTGACAAAAAAATATTATTTCGTAATATATTTTAATATATTTTCCGGATAATTATCATTTCAAAATTGAACCAACCATTGAAAGTGGAGTAAGCTCTAATCTTCCCCCAGTTGTGGGAATAGATCTTTGCTCAGTAGTGGGACATAGAACGATTGTTTCAATATATTTGGCAAAAATACTTTCCAGCACATTGCGACAACAAACTCCTATACAACTGAATCAAGTAACATGCCAGTAACACACAAACGAAACAAAGTAAAGTCCAGCGCAGTTCCGTTCATTCAACTTTTCCCTCAAACTCGTCTCTAAACACCGACTCAACAAAACGAAAACTAATCCCCGACGTAGTTTACGAAATTCGAATGCGATTGTAGAATCGATGACGATTTTGAGGCTTTGCTTTTAAAACTAACGGCGGTTCAAGTATCGTGTTTCTTCGATATACGTTTTAGGGTTTCGTACTCAAATAGATACACGGAACCCCCTTATTAAGCCACCTGTGTATTGCCGCTGTAAGATAATAGAGTGTTCAGAAAAAACCAGTATTTGGACGTTTACGTTTTTGTACTGAATCGTAATAGAAAGTCATAGTTTATATTGTTAAAATGCATGTAACCTCCTCTCATAACAAACACTAAAACTAAAAATATAATTATTTTATGGTACGGAACCCTTCGTGTGTGAGTTTCACACGTACTTGGCATTTTTTCTTTACAATCTTTACCTTCTTCAAGACCTTAATTGGGACGCGTCTTTACTTAAGCTTTCTCGAGAATCTGATGTCGCTTTAATAATGACTAATTTAGCGCTCATTAAGGCAACGTCACAAGTGCGCATAGCCCGCGGCTTGTGTAGCTTAAGGGCACTTTCAGATTACACGATTTGAGTCTAACTGCGACGACACATGGATAGTTGTCTGCACAGAGACATTATAATTCATACAAAATGACTTTATATAGTGTGCTTCGGATCTCATTTGCGACAACATTAGCATGACAATAGCTTTGCGATTGGCATATTCCTCGATTTTGTAGCGTGTTCACTATGACAAACTTCCTGGCATTTTGCGGCAACTCTGCGACTCAAATCGTCTTATTTGATAATTCCCTAATCGATCTACAAAAGGAGATATTCGTTATTGTATCGCAGTGAGGAGATGGATGGAGTAGGAAAATGAGTGCCAATTATCGGTTAGTGGTTAAAGGTTACATTCTTAGGATTTTTAATATAATTTCGAAGTAATAAATATGCATGCAATTTATCTGATAGTAAGCTACTATTAACTAACCATAAATAAATTAGACTTGCGTTCTACATGAGTTTAACTACAGATGCGTTGCTAACTATAAGGACTAAGCTGGAACGCTTCGGATAAAAAATATGCCTCTCTTAATAATATATTTGGTATATTAAAATCTGCATGCCGTTCACAAGCTTATGATACTCAGAGGAGCGTTTTAAATTAGCACTGGTGCATTTTTATTTGGGACAATGACGCAATCCAGAGTTCAACAGTTGCTTTGTGCGAAATTCACCCGTTCATAATGAACTTTTCGAATAAAGCCAGAATAATATGCGATTATTAAATTGGTAAAATAGAGGTTGCTTTTAATAAAGGAACTCTTTGTAGTCTGACTTCGGTGGCACTACCGCTCACCTTTCTGCCTAATAATAGCAAGTAAAAAAAACAAATTTATATTCCTACTAAAATGCAATATTTTCGTTAATTTTTCCTCAAACTCAAACAAATATTGCTAAAATATCTTGGCTGATAACTCATTGTTTTATTAAACGCTACTTTTAAATCTAGAAGTGACCTGACCGACTTTTGGTCTTTGTCCTCCACCTTAATGCTTAAATAGACCTTGTGTTAAGATTAAGACTACCATAATAAATAATAATCGATGTATTACCTACCATACGCGCCTCATTGCACTCGAAACTCGCAAGTTGCACAACGACGAATAACGTGCGTGATAGTCATTGTTCCATGAAGAATGTTATCTAAAATGGTAGAGTTTGTATACGTTTCTCGCTCAAAAATTATAGAATACGAGCGAGAGGGAAAAAGAAACATTATTTTGAAATACAATCTTTATTAAACCAAGTTGTTTGTACACATTTGCGTCACGCTTTTGTTATTTATGTCAAACCCTGAGAATAATGAGAACTGGATCGCTTCTGGGATTATAATAACTATGCTTCGATTGCATTTGTGGAGTAGGTATATTATTATTGTGTCGAAATTTTTATAGCGATGTGTCTGGATAAAACGGCATAAGTCTTCAATGAAATGTTACTAAAGTGTTTTATAAAAAAAACTTTTTTTGTTTATCTTGATTGGTTTTTAAATAGCTAACACTTAAATTAAGGATTTTCCCAGTAACTTTGGGTGGTATCAAATCACGCTACATCCAAAATATTTCTTTTTCTGAGAATTTTTATCTTATAACGCAACTGAGATTATCTAATTGGTTTGTTATTGGCCATACATTTTCCTACTTTCGTTAACGACTTGCAATTCAGATAATCTAAAACACCGTAATTGCTATTCACAAGTCAACATTATCTGTTGGAGAGTGATTTACCCACTTACCTCGAGGTAGATTGTAAAACGCTTCTTCTACGTCATTGATGAACATTGGCTAATGTTATGGTGTGATGCCATGGGTAGGTATTACACATTATTAGCCCAGTTTTCAAACAATGACTTTTTGTTTGTAGGACGATAAGTGAGGCAATATCTTAATTGTTTAGATTACCTCCATTCAGTCCGCCATGCCTATTCGCTAAAAGCTACTTTTGAGCTGTAGGCTTTTTTATTTGTCGTAAAAACTGTTTCTGAATTTATACATTTGGTTTCCTTGATTATTTTTACAAAATTCACCACATTTGTTTTATAGTACATTTATTAACATTGTTTTATAGTACATTTTGTATCAAGTCAAAAATATCTCGTGTTAAGAAAAGAACACCGAGAAATTACAGTAAATATTGTGTCTTTTATCAATTAACCCGTAATTCAATCTTAAAAGAGAGTTACGAAACCATTAAGACAATAAATGCCGGTCCATAAACAAACGAGAAAGGCATTTAGCGAAAAAACAAAACAGCCGAACTGATTAAAGATTGCAACACTCATTTTACGCTCCGATAAACGCAATTACGCTGGTATCTAGGAAGAAGTATCTCGTTATTTAAATGTTTTTTAGCTTAAAAGTAGCAAACGAACATGCGGTCCACCTTAAATGATTACTACCGCCCATGGACGCCGATGATGAAGCCCAGATAAAAGAATCCAGATTAAGAATCCTATCTGAGGTCAACAATAAAAAAACCATGTTAAGAATCCTACCTGAGGTCAATTCCAGATGCGTTGCTATCCATAAGGACTAAGTTGAAAAGCGTGGGATATGTATGTGTATCCTATCACACCCTTTATATCAAAAAGGCACTAGTTAACATTTATACTATTAGGCAAAGAAAGTGTTGCGGTGGTGCCTCCGGAATCGAACCAAAAGGTTCTACCACTTTAATATGTAATTTCATATATTATGTTGCTTCTAAATCTTGTATTTTTACTCGCTCGTTCTGAAATTATGTCAACAGTCTCATTTGCTATGAAATTCTCAGTAGTTCTATTACGGTCGCACACACCAAGGACGACTTCCGAGAAATGAATAGATTTTCTTTTTTTTAATGAGAATTTCCGCAGTAATATTAATTTGCAGCACATTCGTCTTCATACTATACACGTAAAAAATGTTATCTTAACAAAAATACTGTGGAAGATTTACCAATAATTGTAATCGTAGTATTGATGTAACTCTCATTAGACGCAACTATAGATACCAAACGGTAGTTATTTTCCTATACATCTTAATATATTGTAACGTATCACGTCATGAATACAAATAACAATTGCTATCGCGTTCTATGAAAATCTGTAAATGTACCGATCATTCTAATTTGTGAGGCTAATTCTAAGACTGTGTTTAAAATGCTATGTGAGAAGATGCATGCTGTAGCCGGAAGTAACGACCACAAACTGTAGTATACTTACATACATACATACTTAGTGAACTTTATGAGTTCATAATCTTATGCTGGTTTGAGTAACATCTCTATTAAAGTTTAACTGCAATGCGTTCTCAATCTTGCTATTGCTACGCGGAATAAGATCTAACAAAACATGATATGTATAGCCAGTGTTGGAATATTTTAAGTTTTAAGTGAAGATAATATTAAATACAAATGAGATCATTATTGACTTTTTGTAATATTCACTACTTTTAATAATGTCAGTTCTGACGTAAATTTTAAATATATAGAGCAGTTGAATGTCGTTGTATATAAATATGCTCAAACTAAACCAAATTTTAAACTCCTTGACAAATGATTGTACTGTGTGTTTCAACTCAACAAGAGAACCTTATCAGGGGAGTTACCATAATGGTCCCTCAGTAAGTGTACCGCTGAGCCCAGTACCCTTCAAACCTCAACTGTCATTCAACTCAAAGACGTTAAAATAATGTTCCAACTCTAACGAGAAGCTACTTTATCTCTAAAACAAGTACGCAATATTATAACAATAGACAAGGAAACACGTATTATTATAATGGAAAACTACGTAGGTATAATAGTTTGAATTATAATTTAAATT
>DWNY01002297.1:0-11267 GCA_018250635.1 Telegonus apastus | reverse complement strand
GTTTATTATAGCGTTGAGTAGTTAAATTAAATATTTTATATATTCTTATAATTTTTTGGGTTCTATTTAGTTTAATAGCTTTATATGCGTTTATACGTCTGATTATGAAATAAGGTAACAGGTACAGTTAAATTCCTATTGGTAATTTGGTAAAAAAGTGAAAGAAGAGAAGATAAGTGAAGAATTTAATAATGATGCTATTTATCTTACACCTATCACTATACTGTCCACCGATAACTCGATGGCTCCAAAATGGAAACACGCAAAATAGTCAAGTGCATTATTGTAAATAATTATACATTTATATACTGTACATGAAATATTAAATTTATAATACCTTGGGTAACAGTTACACTAAAAATGTACATTTAAATAACAGCATACTTAAAGTATATAAAACGTTCATTGAACATGTCTTAATAAAAAACTATTTTGTTATTGTCAATTGTATTTAATGTTGTTATAGTATCAACTTCTTTTATTACATGAGTATGTCATTAGCATATCAAGAACCTGAATAACGACCATGAATTTAATTTAAATAGCAAGTTTTATTTATTAATTGACACTCCTTATTACTTTGTTATATGATTCTTACGATCTAGCATTCGGCCGATCCTAAAATAAAATTTGGAATAAAGTATATTTAGTTTGCAGCTTCTTTCGGTTGAGACGCAATGAATATTATGTCTCTATTTGCATAATTTCACACTTGCAACAAACTGGTGACATTTATTTACTATCATATCATTTATTTTCTAGGAATTAAAATAACAGCCACAAGTTACTATGGTGTCATTGGCAACCACACCTTCTCTAATAGTGAGGAATTTATGGACATATGTTAGACTATTACAAAATGAAGTATTAAGTATAAAGTGTTATAGTACAAGCTTTATATAGCTGTACAGTGTTATACAAAGGCTTTATAACCAGAAAACATTCATATTTTCGCATATGGGTGCACGAGGGTAAAAGCTGAAAGACAAAAAACCAAAGAAAAAAGTATTTGCATTAAATATGAATGTACAATAATAAAAAATGCAAGACTTGAAAGGGTTTCAATACAACCCTCTCTACACACGGAATCGTTAACTGACTCCATAACTTTTCGTATCAGAGTGCCTGATAGCGTTACTCATAGCTGATGAATAATTCATTCATAGGGCTTGTTATACGTATACATACTGTAACTTGTTGAGTATTTTCCAAGGATTTTTGGATGTAAACAAGAAACACGGTTAACTATTGACCTACTAACCCAAGGTCTTTAAGTTAATGATAAAAACGACCAAATTGAAAGAAGAAATAAAGCAAATAAAATTAATCATCGAAAATAATCGGAATCATATTTTACTTGCACTATAGAGGAGAAAATTCTAAAACTAGACCAGCGAGTACCAGAAGATAATGAAAAGTCTCACTAAAATTCAAATACTCCAAAAATTCGCTATCGTGCTGTCAAAGGTACACAGGCTTAAATATGATTAAATTCTGTACATATAAGTAACATTATAAATATCACTGTCTGTCTGGACGCTGAATCTATCTGAGCGAGCGCCGTCGCTACATCGAGTCCATTTTCTAGTTCAATACGATTTTAAAAGGTAAATAGTGTTACAGTGAAAGCACTTCGTCGGGAAGTGGTCGAATATACGTTTGAGAGCAATCGAGTAGGTACAAGTTTGAGATTGTGTTTACTTCCATTATCCATGATCACTAATAACATTATAATCTGAATAATTTAGTAACGTATGAAGCTATACAAGGTACAGCGAAATACCACAAAGTGGAGACCCTAGCATTATCATGATGACCCGCGTGGCCGAGCGGTCACGATACCGATCTGACACGCAGTGGGTTCCGGGTTCGATTCCCGGCCAGACAAATATCTCAATGATGAATTTAGATTTATGATCTGAGTCTGGATGTTTGTGTATTCGTCTTTGTCTGTGTCCATAGCACCCACGACACAGAAGAAAATTCTACTGAAATAAGTGTAGAAAGCGTTATTAATTATCACTTTATGACGAGCGAATATACAATTTAATTTTAATTTCTTAGTAATACAAGACAAGTAACCATAAAAAAATGTATTTATTGTTGATTTGACTATAAAAACGGAACGGAAAAAGTGATTTCGCATTTTTAATGATAAATGCATTTTGTTTTCGTACTCGAATATCTGCTCCTTTAAATCTGTCTTCTTCTTGTTCCTTCTTTTTCCTTATAGCCTTCTAAACAGTATATGGTGTCATGATGAATATCACGTGAATTTTCGGAGAAATATTGCCTTAAATTTGTTTAAAACACCTACCCCAAAACACGAACTTTGGGGGACGCCGCCGAGCACATACATATTAATATCTTTTATGCATATCTTTGTCGCATTCGTTAATTGAAACGTCGAATTGGTTTAAATTAATGAATTTACTTTCCAGCATCGCGCCAGTCTGATATCTGTGAATATTAACTCGAGGACTAATGGCCTCATGTCATATGAATAATTAATAATGAGGGTGTTAAATAAATGTGAGTTGACATTTTATTTTTTAATCAAGAACCAACAAGTTTATACCATAAATAAATACTCCTTTCATGGTCTTTGTTTTTGGGCATAAGTATACCTATTTTCATGTTAATCCTTTACTGTCCCACTATTGGGCGTGGGTCATTTTTCAGACCAAGAGAGGTTATCGCCATAGTCCAATGCGCTATAAATGTGAGAATTGTGAGCATGATGAAAATGCATATGCGAAGTGAATAACATATGCGTGCTAAAATTCGAACATGAAAGATACGTTCCGTACCTGGTATTTGATTCTCGCACCTCCGAATTGAGACACGTGGTTTCAACCATTATGGTATCACTGTTAATGCTATTGTCGTGATCCTCTAATGGTCCCTAGAAATCTACAAAATGTCCTGACCTTGCGGACCCAGACGTTTGCGTGTAGAATAGGTATTCCAAAACTGCGAAATGGTTGCTATAAAATATAATGCAAACATGACCTACGTTGAAACTGTTTACGTTTAAATTAAAGTTTCAAAGCGGCGCTGAATATGAGAAAGCAGTTTCCAAGGCAGCTCGAAATCAGAAAATACACAATAACTTTGCACTCGTGCCTAGAACTGTCGAATCATAACTGACGCTAACAATGGCCTCTGAAATTCATTTTGATCTTACCATACTTTTATTGAAATGGTTTTGTATTTATTACTAATTTGAACACGGCTTCTTTCATTATTAGGGTCTTAGTGTTGGGTAATGATACGGTTATTTTATTTAACACGAAAAAGGTTTAAATTGCTCGTCCTTAGTAGATCACTTCGGTTAAGTGAGAATGATTATAATTCTCTAAATTTTCTCTCTATGTGTTCCGTCATTTCTAATACAAAAATTCGTAAAACATCCAAAATATTGTACATTTGCGCTGAGTTAAGTTGAAATTAAACTATAAATACATAAAACAGCAAATACAAAGTGTCTAATATGTTTATTAAAATCATAATTAAATTATTCATTCATAAGCAATTAATCTGCACAACATCTATCTCCATTACTTGATAACGTTAGTGATGTAACGAATATTCGCATTCGCATTCTCATTCGCAGATATTCGTGTGATTTTTGATATTCGCATCCGCAAGAAACGATGCGAATGTTTTGCGAATGTATTCGAAAAAAAATAGGCTCTTTTCAATGGTTCTGGTTAGTCAAATGAAAATTAAACTTATTTTATTATATATTTGGCCAAGTGCGACTACAACTCGCGAATGGAGGGTTTAGTACCAAATATTTCTAAGCATCAGAAGGATTAGGCAATTATCCATTTCGCTAACTTCACATACATTTGCGATCTTTTATAAAGATCTTGACGTCACAAAATTTTCTTCATCGGTAGATAATTATTTAAACACACACATAACTTTACAAAATCTGAGCTACTCATCAGGGATTAGAACCTGGAACCCCTTGATTGAGAGGTCACGTTTTAACTACTAAACTATCACGGTCTAATTATTATCTAACGCAATGGTCGAAATTCCACACACCCAAACCCAAATAAATATTTATACAGACAAACACAAATACTAAATTATTTACCAACTAAACTCGATACGCCTAAATAAAAAATAAACGTTTACATGTGTGATTCGTGTTTAATGTGTAAATTGTCTAACTAACACAGTTCAAGAAGAAAAAACGGAACCCCCATTTTTACCCTTTAGATATAGAGCCCTAAAAACAACATATGTATTATTATACCTATACTATATAGAAAAAAATGAATTCGAAACAATATATTCCTTGTAAAAAAGGCAAAATCAAATAACTAATGTTAAGTATTTTACTGCTAACTTGTTTCACTTTACTTGTTGTGTTTTAAAGGTGGCCGATACGAAATGTCATATTTTTTGTGGGTTCAAGGTCAGTATTCACATTCGCATTAGCGAATGTAAAAAATCCAACACTCGTCACATCCAACACTAGATAAAGTTATCAAAGGTCGACATATATTTAATGCGTAGTTATCTTTTATTATAACATCGTATCAGTTGTATTTCGATACTGCCATTTAAGAGACATGGAGGATAAAATAGCAGTTGTCACCGGTTCTAATAAAGGGCTAGGTTTTGCGATTGTTAAACGGTTGTGTGAAAAATTTCATGGAAAAGTGTACTTAACATCTCGAGATTATGAAAGAGGATTGATTGCTGTGAAGGAATTAGTGAAATTGGGCCTAAATCCAGAATATCATCAGCTCGATGTTACTGATAGACGAAGCGTAGAAAAATTTAGAAATCACATCAAAGAAACACATGGAGGTATAGATATTTTAATTAATAACGCAGGTATAGCTGCTAACTTTTTTTTCCCCTCTTATGAAGAGGACAAGAAAATTATCGATACGAATTTCAAAAGTATTTTCACTATAGAAGAGTTTCTTTATCCACTACTGAGAGAAAATGGAAGAGTGCTGAATATCTCAAGCGATTGTGGGCATTTATCTAATTTGAGAAACAAGTATTGGATTGACAAATTTACCAGTAAAAATTTAAGCGTAACTGATGTTAATGATTTCGTCAATTGGTTTCTGGAGTCTTC
Source organism: Telegonus apastus (assembly GCA_018250635.1). Classification (NCBI taxonomy): domain Eukaryota; kingdom Metazoa; phylum Arthropoda; class Insecta; order Lepidoptera; family Hesperiidae; genus Telegonus; species Telegonus apastus. Next base: position 6,157 of record DWNY01002297.1, on the reverse strand, counting down.
GAGAAATGGTACTTTTAAAAAAGAAGATTTAGCTGATTGGGGAACGATAGCGGCTTATCGAATTGCAAAGATAGCTCTCACTGCTGTTACAATGTTGCAGCAAAGGGACCTTGAAGCAAGGAAAATCTCCATCAATTCAATGCATCCAGGCCTAGTGCGTACAGACATGACAGCTAAAATCGGATTTCTCACACCAGATCAAGCTGCTGAAACTCCTGTTTATTTAGTTTTTGATGCCCCTCAGTCATTGAAAGGTGCTTATGTGTGGTACGATGGCAGTGTAGTGGATTGGTTTGACTATAAATCTAACCATTACTTCAAATCTTGGAGTGTTGTTAGTTGGTTTCCTTATAGCTGGATTTCTAATGTTGTTACGTATTTCATATCTCGTTTTGGTTACTGACTCTGTTCTTAAGCTAAATTTACTACTGTGATAACGTTATGGTGTTTTTACGATAAATTACCATTATTAAAGACAATAACAATGCCGTTATTGTTAAGATTTTTATGGAAAAAATTATTAGTAACTTTGAATATTATAATTTAGTTACAATATTACGCATAATATACATAATGCGTGCTATAAAGTGTAAAGGTAAACGATGAATAAATTATGTGTATTTTACTAAGACTACCTTTATTAAAAACTTTCAATTTATCCCTGGATTTTACCAAAATATGTCGCCTGTAGAAGCAATTCATTTTATGGGCAAAAAAATAGGGATAGGTATGTCTGACAATTTTGTAAAACATGCCAAAAAGGTTTAAAGAAGCCTAGGGTTCTTTGATCATTTTGTAAACAAAATTTTGGAACCGAAGTAAATTTGCGTCCCAAATAAGACTCTACAGCGCCATCTGGAGGTAATCTCGCTCAATAAACATTAAAATTGAGAGTTCGTTGGAATTAAGAGGGCAAAGAGCGAATTGAGTCTGTATATTGGTCGTTGGGTTAAAACGTAAAGAGGGCGGTTACCGGCTTGCGTCAAGGACTGCCCGTACACAGACACTTTGTACCGACTTTGTGCCGAATTGAGTTACTACGAGTATATTCTATCCATTGACTTAACACTGTGTATTCAATAAAATATGAACTGGAAAAATAATATTTGAAATTATGAAGCTTATAATATTGTGACTCATACAAATGTAATGTACTAATACAAATGTACTCAATTTAGTAATCAAATACTATCTGAGATTATAACTTTTCTACTAAACATGACTTAGGTAAACAAGATGCACTTTGACAGGGAAGATTGATAAGATTTTCTTGTTTTTGTAAATATAATTCCCACAAAATTGTAAATGTAGGTATTTAGTGCACTGATAAAGATAAGTTAGACATAACTACAATAAATAACGCTTTCTACACTCATAGCCCCACACTAGGATTTTTCTCCTGTGTCGTGGGTGCCATGGAAACACACAATGACGAATACTCAAACATCCAGGCCCAGAACAGATATCTAAACTCATCATTCAGATATCTGTCTGGCCGGGGATCGAACCCGGAGCCCACTGCGCATCAGACCGGTATGGTGACCGCTCCTCCACGCGGGTCGTCGCTATCACACAATATCATTGAAATCGGCATAAAACCAGTATTAATCCACACCTTGTTCTCATTTTTCGCAAGGACCCGTGTATATGAAATAGGCATTTGGATTTCATAAGGCCCTATTAACTTTTGGGCTGGTTAACGTTTACTTGCCGCGTATATTACTTCCCACAGATTAACTTTAGAATTAGCAGTTAACTTAAATTGCAATGAAACTGTAATACTATTGTCTACAAGGTTACAGAATATTAAAAATTACTATCCCAATTTGAACTTTGATCATTTAGTTAAATGTCAGCCGAAACTCATTGAATAGGTGTCTTGAGAATTTGAATCCATAGCGCTGTGAATTTGTGAAGATTTTGTTAACAATTTTCTAAGCAATTAGCATTGAGATGTTATGTATTAAAGTCATAGAAATATTATAATAGTAGGGGAGCCAGCTTAAACTGTGTTCATCGTTAAAAAAGAGAGGGCAAATGAGGGTACCTACCTGCCTCTCTTTTTCGCATGTGTGATTAGACAAAGATAAGTAAGGTGTCGCTCATCACGACTCTATTATGATTTGTTGGATACTCGCACTCACAGGCCCCATAGGCCCCCTACTCTATTATAATATCTCTATGACTGAAGTACTGGAGAAGCTACTTAATACATAAATCATGTTCTTTTTTCGTAACTGAAGTAAAATGTAATTGGCATGGACTATGGGAATATGAAAAGAGCAACACAGAAGAGACGGGGTGGCCATAATATCTATTTTGTTCTAATTTAATAAAAAAATTGTACACCAAATTTTTTCGTGATATTTTTAGTTAATTTAATTGATATAATATTAGTTTAGTCAACTTGTACCGTTTTGACAAATAATTAGTACCTAGGTACCTAGTAGGTACATATTAGTCTTCATTTCTAAATCTAACTTAAACCTAGTTTCTGCTCAGTTAATTCGATAAATTAAAAAAGATAACCTAATTATATATCAAAAATGGTACCTATAATCATTCGTAAATAAAATGTACTGATTGAAATAAAAGGGCTTTTATTAGGCATAAACAATCGTTGCTAGCTGGGTGGCTAGAGGTCTGTGATAATCTTCACGTAGACTTTTGATCTCATCTGGGTGACGACAATTTAGTCGTGTCATTTTCAAATACCTTCTGCGTACACGCACTTAACTAAGCCAAGTCATTTTTGTGAGTGCTTACGACGCAGTGCATCTGCTGATCTTATTCTTGCTCCGACATCTTAAATTTTCCAGCCCAGATCATTAAGCTCAGCCTCGCCAACCGCTTAAATTGACAACCGGAACTTGGCTCCCATTAAATAATTTTCCACCACATTGTGAATGTTGGGGGTTTAATGAAATTCGAGCTGCGCTGCAGTCTGGCGCGCCGCCAGCAGCCAGGCCTCACGGTCGACGAACCTAAAGATTACTATCACCATCGTACAGGTATATTCCTATAAAATGTATTTTTCTTACAAGAACAAATGTAAATACTTATTTACTATACTTATATATATTATATTAGGGGAGTAGCAATCGAACATGCAGCCCAAATGAGGTCGGCTACAGATGCTAGGATAGAACGCCGGATAAGTAACTTACAAAGCAGAACACAGCAGCGCTTAACACTGCTGTTATAAGGCAGAAATACGTTTTACCACCTTAATATGAAAGGCAGTTAAGAAAGTACACAACCAAAATTAAAATTTAAAAGGCAAATTACAAAATTCTTATTACAGAATTGATTCCTATAGAACTCTTCGACGTAAAACGCTTTAATCGCTTCAAGAAACAGTTTCATTACGAAGAAAAAACGGCGTAAATTACGTAAATTAAATACAATACAGTAAGTACTTTTTCGTAGAGAAGCGATCCCTAAGCAAACTTTAGATAGATGAAAGTAATTAAAAGGGTATGTCAGTATAAAATAAATATATATGTATTCTCCATAATACATTACACATTTATCGTTTAGGGCCTTTAGCACTTCCGCCGGAGGTGTGACACGAATGCAGGTTTAAATTATGAGTACCCACGACGAAGCGTTAATTTTCCTTTAATTAATTAACTCGTGGCGCTGGTCACCGTTGATTTTTTGTGTGTATAATGCATGTTTGACCTCGGTTCGGTGGTTTTTAATGATGAAGAATAACATCCGAAGCAGTAGTTATATGATGGAGTAGTTCTGGCAGTTTGTTTACTATTCTGTACGTGTCTGGATAGCCGCCGAAACTCTGTGAATGGTAGTGTTGTTACTGTTTGACTGTAGAAGAATGGCATGTACGTAATTTTACTCATAATTTTATTGACGAAGTATGTAATATTATAGTTTTTAGAAAACATCACTGTCATACTGCTTTTGCTTCTGTCGCTAGTTAACATTCATTCGGTTTCTATCTTTGTATACTATACTGGCAATGCCAATATGGTATATACTAATAGTGTCTTTATTTTTTTTATTTTCTTGTTTTTTGTGTATTAACTTACTTAAAATATTTTGCTACTCCCTTTGGTTTGTAGAAAGAAAAAACACATACACAGAAAACAGCAAAAAAAAAAACCAAAAAAGTTGTATACAAGTAAATATGAAATGTGTCATATAATTTGCCTATACCTAGGATATATAATAATGTATTGTTATAATCGATGAATCCAAAAAAAACCTACTACTTTAAATAATATAACATTAAGATATATGTATATGACCAAGATCTTGTTATTCTGCTGAATATTTAATAACGATGACATTATAGTCCTGCATTACCTTACCTGCATTCAGAACTCTATAGCAAGTAATGTTAATTTGTAGTATTCGATCTGCGTCTTTATTTATGAAATATATTATAGATTCAATGTTATATGTTGTAGTTATGTCTGTTTTTTTTAAATTATGTTATCAATTAGCTGTGCTCTGCGGTTTTTAAAGTGTAACATGATTTACATATAAACGAATGAACCTGGCACACTGGCGAAGGCGCCATGGTTTATGGCGTATTCAAAAGCTTAAGTAGTGTAAGTTAAGTAAGCCTTATCAGTTATCTGCCATTGAAAGTCCTATCAAAATCGGTCCAGCCGTTTCGATTACCCGAAACAATAGACAGACAACAAACTTATCAATTGTTTTTTGGTAGAGGCACCGTGTATACTTTCATAAACATTTATTAAAAAGTTGTTTTTTTGACGTAACAAACAGACAATTCAATTATATTTATTTGTATAGATACATAAATTAAAAGCATAGTGGCTTCAGACCTCCGTTGTTGTGAAGTGGGTCATGTCCAGCAGTAGACGAATAGGTGTAAAGGAAGATGGCTCCGTACATTTCCTGGAATTAACCAACTAGTCACGTCTCACGGAATTTCAGGCGAGAAGGAATATTGCGGTTCGGGGTTACACTATTTGCGGACAGATTTAAATATAAATGTTTATAACCTTCACTTATATTATTTACAAGAAACACAAAGTACATTTATAAATTAAAGTGAAAGGTGGTAATTGGTCCGCGCTGCCCATTAGTTGCGTGTTAATTCCGTAGCCTGTAGTCCCTAGGGTTATGCAATTAGTAGAAGCCTATTTTTAGACCTATTTAGGCCTAATAAGCGCAGTATTAAGCGCTGCTGTGTTTTGGTTTGAAGGATTTTTGCGAGGGGCTCCAACTTATTCTTCAATAGCAATAAAACATTCTGGCCAATTTCTGACCGAATGTAAGACTATGATAATTGTCGTAACTTTATTTTAAAATTCATACTTGTCCACAAAGTATCAAAATGTGTGTATTTAAAATGATTGAAATGAATCAAAATAAAACATGTAAAATATACTCCTGATCGTCCGAAAATGGCACCTTTGAACGTTTAATTAAAAATATAATAAAGCGGCTTACGAAACGCTGAAATGCCCTTTAAATTAAGGCTATTTCCTGTACGCAATAACTTGTCAGCTACAGGTGTGATGCTGGTCCGTTATAAAATTTGTTATTTTATGGGTTATCCACGAATTTCAATAACATAGACTGCTCCAAATACAAAAACAATAACCTTGAGTTCAATGAATAATAATAACGCTTTCTACACTCATAACACTACAGCAAGACTTTCTTCTGTCATGCGTGCCATGGAAACCCATAAACACGAATACATAAATACCCAGACCCAGAACAAAAATCTAAATTCCTCATTCAGACATGTCTGTCCACTGCGCGTCACACTAATATTTTGACCGCTCCGCCACAAGGGTCGTCAAATTATTTTTGTATTTATGAAAACAGAAGATGTGTCGCCAGCATGAAAGCCTCGCATGACTCCCTTACCACATCCTTCAAACAAGAAGTTAAATCAGTTAGAGTTTAATTTGATAATAATAATCATTATAATTTCATCCATATATTTCAAGTGTCAGAATTTTTCGAAATTTCGTAGGTGCTATCAAAATCATTTAGAACTCCTATTAATTGTTCTGAATTCAATAATGTTTTAAGATATATAAGCATTGCATTGCATTCCTTAGTCTATTATTATTATATTACTGGTTTTTATCCGCGGCTTTGCTCGCACTAATGTGTATATGTACATTCCTATTTATAACAGTAAGAA